>JAODAL010025009.1:0-59496 GCA_025379985.1 Phyllomedusa bahiana
GGGTCATGCGGTTTGGGTCATGTGGGCCCAGGTTAGGGTTAGTCTTTGTCCAGTTCAACTAGTTTGGGGGTTCAAAAAACCCCTTTTTCCCCAAAGCACTTTTTAATTTGGGGGGCGGGCGGGTTTTAAAATTGGTCATACTGGGGTTTACAGAACGGTTAGTCAATGTCCGTTCAACTAAAATGTGGTTCAAAAAACCCCTTTTTTCAGGAATTTTTAATCTGGAGGTCAAAAAGGGTTTTAAAGGGTATACTGGGGTTTACAAAACAGGTATATTTCAATGTCCAGTTCGATAAAAGGGGTGGTTAAAAAGGAACCCCCTTTTTCCCAGACTTTTTTAAATTCTGGGGGTTTCAGCGGGTTTTAAATGGCCCAATGTGGTACAAAAACGGTTTAGAAAATTGTCCAGTTAACTAAAATGGGGGTTTTCAAAGACTCCTTTTTTCCCAGGCCCTTTTTTAAATCTGGAGGTCGGACGGGTTTTAAATTCCCCTTTACTGTGGAAAGGGGGACAGGTTTGGGCCCTTTGGTCCCATTTTAAAATTTAAAATCTTGGTTATAGTTTCATAGTTTATAGTTTTTTAAGGCCAAAAAAAAAGACGAGACGCCCATCCAGTTCAGCCTGTTGTGAAAAGGTGTTGACCAAAAAGAAGGAAAAAAAAACCCCAAATAAAGGTAAAAAGCCAATTTGGCCTCATTTTGGGGAAAAAATTTCCTTCCCGATTTCCAATTTTGGAAATCGGAAAAATCCCGGATCAATGCCCCTTCTCCGAATCCTAGCCCATTAAAAACTTGTTATATTATTAGGCCCAAAAATTTTCATCCAAATTTTTTTTAAAACTTTTTTGTGAATTCACCAGGGGACAAAGTTCCTTGGCAGAGGTTCCACGTCTCAGGCCCCTTACATTTAAAAAAACCCCCTTTTCAATGTTTATGTAGAAATTTTTCTTCCTCAAAGACGTAGTGAAGGCCCCTTGTTCTAGATACGCCCTGGGTATAAAAAATTTGGGAGAGCCCCTTATATTGCCCTTTGATGTTTTTAAAAACTTTTTTATTATGCCCCCCGGGGAAGCCGTCTTTTCTTTTTAAAAAAATTTAACCCTAATCTTGCTAATTTTTGGGTACTGTATTTCCCCCATCCTTTTTTATTTTTTTTTGCCCGTTTTTGTCCTGTTAAGCTTAGAAATGTCTTTCCTGTGCCTGGTGCCCAAAACTGTACCAATTTTTCCATGTGGGGTTTAAACCAGGACTTGTATAATGGGGAAAAAAATAATTTCTCATCTTTGGCCTTATGCCCCTTCAAATTTGCACCCCATGATCCTTTTTCCCCTTGGCAGTTGCTGCCCTGGCCACTGGCTACAATTAAGGTTTACTTTTTCCACGGGTTCCCAAGCCCTTTCTCATGTCATTTTCCCCGCCTTTTTCCATTTAACATTTAGTCATGTAATGGTTTTTTCCCTCACCATGTTATAATTGCCTTTTAAATCTGTGTTAAATTCATCTCCCCTGTCCCTGCCCAGGCCTCCAATTATCCAGACCCCTTTTTTAATAAAATTTTCCTCTATTGGGTTGTTTTCTTTACAGGTTTTTGTATCGTCTCCCAAAGTAGATTTTTTACTTTTGCAAAAAAATGTGAAAAGGAACGTTAAAAAAAATTTGGAGGGTTGGGGCCCCAAAATGACCCTTGGGTACCCCATAGAAACAGAAATCCAGTCAGAGTATGGGGGTTAAATTTATACCCTTTTTTTTTAAATCGTGAGCCAGTTCCCTTCCCCATTTTTGACACGTTTTCCCCCAGCCCAAAAAGCATTTTTAATTTTTTACCTCCCCAACCTTTTTTGGGGGAAACTGTTTTAAATGCTTTAAAAAAAAAAATCAGATATATGACATCCGGGGCCCTCCCCCCAATCCAGTTTACCAATGACTTCCTCATAAAAAGCTGTTGAGATTATTTACGGCCCCGTTATTCTTTAAACCCATGCTGGAACGGGTTTTACATTTTTTTTTCAGTGAGATATCCAGGTTAGAAATCTTGAAAAAAATTTTAAACATTTTACCTAAAACAGGGGGTCACGGTCCCGGCCTTTATTTTCCCTGGTTCATTTTTTGCCCCCCTTTTTGAATTTGGCCCCACTTTTTGTATCCCCAAATTCCTTTTGGGACATACCCGTTTTTTGGGGAACCAGCCCAATTAAATTTTAAAGAATGGGGGCCTATCTATGACATAAATTAACCCCCTTAGGGCAGTGGGTGTTCCCATCTGGACCTGGGGATTTTTTCTTTTTAAAATCTTCTTAAGACGGAAGCTGAAATTTTTTTGGGGTAAGACAAAAAACTTTTAAGTTGGAGTTTTTCACCCCTTGGTTTCAACGGGAGCTCAATCCTCCTGGGAAATTTACAGTGGAAAAAAAAAGTTTTTAAATAGGTTTGCTTTTTTCTCTTCCCCCTTAAAAGTTTTCCCCCTCAGTTTTTTTTCAAAGGGCCAACTTTTCTTTTTTAATTTTTTTTACTATTTATATGTTAAAAATATTTTGGGGTTAGTTTTACTTTTATGGCGATAGTCTTTCCCTTCCAGCTTTGTTCCTTTTTTCATTTTTTTTTTTTCACACTTTATTTTTTTTTATATAGCTTCTTAGGCCCCTTCAATGCCCCCCTGTTTTTTGTAGGTTAAACGTTTCTTTTTTTTTTTTATTGCCCCCTTTTACCAAACCCTGTTGAAACCAATTGGTTTTTTCCTGTTTTTAAATTTTTTTCACAGTGGTAGCCCTTTGGGTTTTTTTTTTTAAAAATATCCCCTTTTTTATTAGTTTTGCCCTATTTAAACCTTTTTCCCAGTCCCAATTTCGGTTTTGGGTTCCTAAGCAGAATAAAAAATTTGCCCTTCCCAAAAATTTTGTGTTTTTTTTGGTCCTTTTTACAAAAACTCTTTGAAGGGTTAAAAAGGATAATTTTTTATTACTATGGTCCCCTATTTCCCCGGGGCCCCCCAACCTGAACCTTTTTTACTCTGTCAGGTTATTAGTCAAAAATTTAAACTTTAAGGGCCCCCTTTTTTTTTTAGTGGTTTTGGGCCCCTTTGGGAAAGGTAATTTTTTTTTAGTTAGTGGGCAAAAAAAATGTTTCCTTTTTTGAGAGCTACAGGTTTCAGATTCCCAAATTTATGTCTGGATAGTTTTAAAATCGCCCATAATAAAAAACCCTCATTCTGATTCACCGCCTTTTCTATTTTCCCGAGGAGTACATTTCTATGGGGTTTGTTATACTTGGGGGGTTTTAGCCGACCCCTTTTGGGATTAGTTTAAGGGTCCTTTTTACCCCAAACACTTTTTAAATTTTTGGGGGCAGAAGGTTTAATGGCCAAAAATGTTTTGGGACAGAACGGTATTGTTTAAGGGCCCCGTTCAACTAAAATTGTGGTTCAAAGACTCCTTTTTCCGGCACTTTTTAAATCTGGGGGTCATGCAGGTTTGGGGCTCATGCTTTGGCCCAGGACAGGTATAATCATTGTCCAGTTCAACTAAAATGGTGGTTCAAAGACTCCATTTCCCAGCACTTTTTAATCTGTGGGTCAGACAGGTTTAATGGTCATACTGTGGTACAGAACAGGTATAGTCAATGTCCAGTTCAACTAAAATGGTGGTTCAAAGACTCCTTTTTCCGGCACTTTTTAATCTGTGGGTCAGACAGGTTTAATGGTCATACTGCGGTCCAGGACAGGCATAGTTTAATGTCCAGTGAAGCTAAAATGGTGGTTGAAAGACTCCTTTTTCCGGCACTTTTTAATCTGGGGTCATACAGGTTTGGGGCTCATGCTGTGGCCCAGGACAGGGATAGTCTATGTCCAGTTCAACTAAAATGGTGGTTCAACAGACTCTTTTTTCAGGCACTTTTTAATCAGGGGGTCAGATAGGTTTAAGGGTTATGCTGCGTTCCAGGACAGGGATAGTCAATGTCCAGTTCAAGTAAAATGATGGCTCAATCATACTGCCTTCTGGCACTTTTTAGTTTGTGGGTCATGCAGGTTTAAGGGTCAGGCTGTGGTGCAAGACAGGGATAGTGAATGGTGTGTGACTTTTTTCTGTGGCTTTTATAACCTAAGTGTGTTGCCTAAGATGTAGCATGTATCCATTTGACTGTTGTGGATGTTAATTCCAGCTTCTCCAGCCCTGTTTGGGTGTAATAATGAAGGTGTCATTCCTCTCCCATAGACTTTAATGGTTATCGGCGATAATCTATTATCGACTATTGGATATCGTCTTGATAATTGCCGATATCGACTATCGACCCGATGACGATAGTCAATGTAATCGCTCATCACTCTTTGGATATCCTTCTACAAGCTTCTCACAATAGTTGGTAGAAATTTTGTCCCATTCCTCCTGACAGAACAAGTGTAACTGAGCCATGTTAGGAGGTCACCTTGCTCGCATCTGCCTTTTCAGCTTTGCCCATAAATATTCAAAAGGATTGAGATTAGTGCTTTGTGATGGCCACTCCAAAACATTGACTTGGTTATCCTTGAGCCACTTTGTAACCAGTTTGGCAGTATGCTTGGGGTCATTGTCCATTTGGAAGACCCGAGCTTGAACTTCCTGGCTTATGTCTTCAGATGTTGCTCCAGCATTGCTACAAAATCTTCTTTCCTTATATGCCATTTATTTTGTGAATTGCACCAGTGCCTCCAGCAGCAAAACAACCCCACAACATGCTGCCAGCCCAGTGTTTCACAGTTGGGATGGTGTTCTTAGGCTTCCAAGCTTCTCCCTTTTTCCTCCAAACAAATCGATGGTCATTATGGTCAAACAGTTCAATTTTAGTTTCTTCAGACCACAGGACATGTCTCCAAAAATGTAGGTCTTTGTTCCTGTGTGCATTTGTAAACATTAATCTGGCTTTCATGTTTCTCTTTTGGAGTTTTGGCTTCTTTCTGGCAGAGTGACCTTTCAGCCCATGTTGATGCAATACTCATTTCACTGTGAATAATGACACAATCTTTCCAGCTTCCGCCAGCATCTTCACAAGGTCTTTTGCTTGTGTTCTTGGGTTGATATACACGTGCCGAACCAACGCATGTTCATCTCTGAGACACAAAACTTGTCTCCTTCCAGAGCAGTATGATGGCTAGTCATTCCCATCTTATTTGTGCTTGTGTATAACTGTTTTTACAGATGAAAAAGGCACCTTCAGGTATCTGGAAATTACACCCAAAGATGATCCAGACTTGTGCAAGTCCACAATTCTCTTCCTGATATCTTGGCTGATTTCTTTATACTTTCCCATGATGTTACACACAGAAGCAGTGTGTTTTTGGTGTGAATTAAAATACATCCACAAGTGTGCCTGTAATTAACTCAGATGTTGCCAATAAACCAAAATATCAGAAGCTTCCAAAGACATGACATCATCATAAGGGGCTGTTCCAAACTGTTTAAGGGCATAGTAATCCTAGTGTATGTAAACTTTTGACTTTGCAGAAAGTAATAAAAATGCCTTAAAACATTCTATCTCTCTCCTTATTCTGGCATTTGGCAAATATAAATAATTTTGGTATTTGCATGCACTCCAAACTGGTATCAGTAAAAAGTAGTCCTCGCCCTGCAAAAAAAGAACAATCACACAGCTCTACCGAAGAAAAAATAAAATAGCTATTTGTCTCAGAACATGGGTTTGAGGTAGAATTCCCTTTACTTCATCCCCCAACGAAGTTCTCTCCCCCAACCTTATCTAATCAGTCAGATCACAGCTGCCCCAGCACAGGACAAGCTCAATTTACATAGTAATCAAGCCCATTGTAAATGCTCTCCATAGGAAGTTGGCAGAGCCGGATACAGAGGCACCTGAAAAGAACTCTCCTTTCCCTTAATTAGCACTGAACAAATGCTAGCTCCAGCTCTCCAGCTTCAAAGACTGCAAATCAATCCAATCCAGTCGGGTCATCTCCGATATTTCATATCGATTTATAGGCGACCAGCTCATAACTGGTGCATGGCGAGTTCATATCGCATAATATGGAAGTCCCAGCACGCACACACCCTATTTCCAGGTTTCCAGGACGCATGGGGACCGAGATATCCAGAACCGGACCTACGGGGTCCATAAGATAGGCGTGTCTCATGTCCAGGCGTCAGGTAGCTCCAGCTGGTTCTGATGGTACCACCGGCTCGGTTCTGTGCCAAGGCCCTGCCGAGTTCTAGTCCATTTTTGGGTTTGTATCAGAAACTGCCTGACCTGAGTGGGAGGAGTTCATAGACCGTCCCAGGGGTGTGGAGGGGGCTGCCCCGCGGGATGTGCGCACACAGATATAAGCCGGAGCCAGGGTTGGCTCTTCCGTTGATCCAAGGAGGGGGGTACCTGAGAGCAGGTCCAGGAGCATCCACACGCAGCAGCCAGGCCACATAAGGCCCCCCTATGCGAGCCGAGCACCAAGCAACAAAGGTAACTTGACTATTTTAACTGCCTTTTGTCTGTAACCCATAATTGTATTTGCACCTCTCTCTTACCTGTATATTATTATCCATCTTGTACATATTACCTGTCTAGTGTGCCCTTCAAGGCTAATTAAATCTATAAACTTTTATCTGAGTTAGTCTGTCTTGATCATCGGCCTCACACACCTAATCCTTGGTCTATAGTATATAGCTACCCAAGGGTTGGTTCCTGACCCTGCTATAAGTCGGTAACGGACCGGTCTTATAACTAAACGAGAGACATGATGGCAGCATTGTAGGTCTCCCTGTGACAGCGAGGGCAGGGGTTAACAGTGGAACCGTATCTGGCTGACCTTGTGCTCCCCCTAGAGGGTGGCGCAACATCGAGATACACCCCAAGTCAGGCCGTCATCCCTCCAGTGGGCCGGCGGGCTAGGCTGTTTTCGTCACATACACAGCTCTACCGAAGAAAAAATAAAATAGCTATTTGTCTCAGAACATGGGGAATCCAAAAAATGGATTGAAAACGCTGCACAAAATGCATCCAGACACACCTCCGAAGTGTGCGGGGTGTTTGGATGCACTTTCTGTGCAGCAGAAATGCACCATATAGTTTTATATAAGGTTTATGCGTAAAACGGATCAAGAATAATGTGATAATAGTGATCACAAAGGACGGTGTTGCGATTGTTGCTTATGTGAGCCTGCAGCTACACTTCCAGGGTACATACCATAGGCGACATGTATGAACGGGTAATTTTCACTGTTCTGGCGAGAAGTACACCAAAAGTGAGCGTTACGCCTATTTTTCTTTTGTATGGCGTGTTGTTGGTGAAGTTTGCCGCACTGTGAGCCATACTCGATACTTTGTAATGTTTGCAACTTGGTGTGCCAAAAATGTGGGTGCATTCTGGGGGCGTGTCGCACCACACTCTTAGGGTGATATGTATTAATGGGTTTTTCACCCTTTTTCTGGCGTACAATGCACTGAGCCGGCTACGATGTCTAATGCACCTGACGTATGTGTTAGGTGCATTGTTCAAAACACTCAACACTTTCGAATGTGCCTAACATGAAGGGGTGTTCTGTGGGCATTCTGGGGGCGTGTCGCACCACTCTCGTAATATTAGACACACATATGAATGTGGTTCAGCAAAACTAGGCGCATTACTGCTCCGACAGGCAGACCTATTTCAATGTGGTCTGTCTGAGAATGAGGAGTCGAAGTGAAGCTAGATTTACTGTAAAGGGCAAAAATGTCCAATATTTCTCAACTTTCACCAGTACATTAATAAAAAGTGATTTATGATCATTATCAAACTATATAAAATTAAATCATTTAATTTTAATAAAAAAAGTTATCATATAAAATTAATATAAAAATATATAATATCCACAAAATATAGAAATATCTCCTATAAAATGTAAAATGTATAAAACTAATTTTACATTAAACAACCCACTGATGTTGTTGTTCAGATTTTTATATTTTACATTTTGACTACATAGAATTTGAAATTTATTTTTGCTGCTCTCACCCTTTATTCTGCATACAGCAAGAGCCAGAACAGCACAGGTCTTGCTGGGACCTGTGGTCCTCCAAGCATGATCACTCCCATAGTTTCTATTCACTGACATGCTATTCTAATGACTTTTCTTTTATTTCCAGCCTGTCTATACCATTTATACATATTAGGCGCATTACTTATGCGCCTAAGTTCTGTAATGTGCCAAACACATAAGCGAGGCGCATCGAACTTTACACCATTTATGAACGCACAAAAAACACTTTCATACATCAGGCGCATGATACACTGAAAACGAGACTCGACAATTCACTTTGACGCACCTGTTTTCATACATGTCGCCTTTAGTGTTAGACACATTTATGAATGTGGGACAGCAAAACTAGGCGCCTAGCTGCTCGAACAGCCACAACAATTTAAATGTGGTCTGTCTGAGCCTGAGTAGTCGTGGAACTAGTTCTGCCATTAGGGAAAAAAAATATATATATATTAAAAAGTAATTCAGGATAATTATCAAGCTATATAAAATTACATTATATAAACTTAATAATAAATTATATAGTATCAAATTAATATAAAATTATATAATATCCCAAAAATATTAAATGATCTCCTATAAAAGGTATTTAAAATTAATATACTCTAAAATTAATTTTAAATTAAATAATATGAATTAATCAAACCAATAAAGCATCTACCATAAATACCGTTCTCAGTCGTGTATTTACAGAGTTAGCATTATCAGTGATTACAAACACATCATAGCAGGCTAGAAATAAAATAAAAGGCGTTAGAATCTCAGTGAATAGAACTTATGGTAGTGATCTTGCATGTTGTACCACAAGTCTCAGCAAGACCCGTGGTGTGCCGGCTATTGCTCTATGTCAAATAGAGGCTGACCCACAGACCTACATTTTTCTGAACACAAATTAACATACCGTACTATATAAAAGTGTTTAAAAAAATGTATTTTGTAAGATTTTAATTATAACCAAAATATAAAAATCACCACAAAATTTTATTATTAACATTATACATTTTAAATTAGAAAATCAATTCAATGAACTGTTTTAACAGCCATCATCGAATTCTGGCATTCATTTGTAGACGTGTGGCACATTATTAATGCCCCAATGTACCACGGCACACCAAATATTATGGTGTCGAGGTGCCAAGTTTCATACATGTTGCCCCATGTGCCTGCAGAAGCCTGATATTGGCTGCAGTATCACATGAGCACTGATCGCGAGTTTAAATGGTGTTTTTTTTTTTTACCATTTTAAATCATTCCTGAATAGCTGACAAGTATTTTTTGAATTTTGGTACTCCCCTTTAACATATATGTCTTTTACTGAATGCTGCTGTAAACAATATCATAGGCTACTGAGCTATTCAATCCATTTTTTAAGGTATACAGACATACAAGGTAAACAGTGGTAAAAAGGACAAATTTGCCTCTGTTGGACTATTTAATTTAATTAGAGATGTTTAGCATGTACGGTATGTCAGGAGCATTCCTGGCGCAGATGCTAAACGGACATCACAAACATGATGTGTACCTAGCCATAAAGGGGTATTCCCATCTTGCTGATCAAGTTTAAACAAATAGGCAAAGGTAAACAATTATTCTCACTAAGGGAGACATGTATGATTTTTGGTGCCCAGGTACCAATTTTATTGCACACATTAGTACTGTAGAATGCACCTGAATCTATGAACCTGTTCTACTGCGGGTAATAAATCAGGCGCTTTCTAGCTCCAAAATGACACTTCAGGCTCGGAAAACCCACTTTTAAAGTGCTCTACCTGTTCCAGCAGTAATGCGCCTGGATTTGCTGTACTAAAGTCATAAATGTATAGAATCATACAGTTTTAGTGCGACATGCCTCGAGCATGCCCCCGCAAAGCTTTGTAATGCGCATAATTTTGGAGTGCACTTGCTCATACATACATCAAGTGCACAGGGCTGCACCGTTTTTCGTCTTAAAGGTCACCAGACTACTGGCACAGCCCCGTACATACATGCTGTCCTAGGTACATTTCTGTCCCGATATTGCCTTATTTTATTGGCACAGCAGGTTATCTATCCTGCTTGTTAACAGATAGTTTACTAGGTTACGGATCACCTTTGTGTTCTAGCAGCTTTGGCTTGTCAGCAGAAAGGGGCTGAGTGGTTACAGCACAGAGGTCGTCAAAAACCTATGAAATTGGTTAACCTGCTGTGTTTTTAAATGAAGCAAAATCAGAACAGAAACATTTGATAAGAATATTTATTTACCTTTAACTGCATGTTAAAGGGGTGTTATCGTTTGAGCTGCTCATGCTATTCAGCTAATTTTCTCAGATTGAGTTTGAAATCCAGGGGCGTGTCTCTCCTGTCAGCAGGTGTGCCTCTCCTCCCAGGAGGCGTGTCCCCTCACTGAAGAACTGTGACATCATCATTTTGTTTAAAGCAGGGGATGCAGAAGGTTGTCTGGATATAACAGCTCTGTAGCCTCCTGCATGCTTATGTCTGCAGCCTTGAGGCTCTAAACTCCAGCAAGCACCTGTCATATGTCTTAGCTGCTGGCTTTCAGTTGTGTGTAAACTGTTACTTCTAGTGGTGTTCATCCAAATTGTACTGACAACAGGCAGAGATCTTTACTCAACTACAAATGTCAGCTTCAAGTAAAGATCTCTGCTTCCTGTCAGTGACATGTGAGTGAAAATAATGGGGAGAGAAGCAAATCAGCTTTGAGAGAAGGCCCTTCTCAGATTGTAACTAACTTGGGCTGGTGGTGCAGATGTAGAGCAGTGAGCAATGATAGTGTTGTTTTTATAACAAAGGGGTTTGGAGTTCTAGTCCCTCACAGGGTATATTTTTTTTTCACCCTAAATTCTACACATAGAGAGACCTAATGTATATATGTCAATCTCTATAATGATATATATACACATTCATAGCTCCCCTATATCATGTCTCATCCCCAGAGTATATGCATTGTAACACATATGTTGGAAGTGCTTGGTGTGACTGCAAGGATAGGACACTATATAGGGGAGCTTTGTGTGTATATATGAATAAAATTATAGATGTCTACACATATATTTTCATATCTTTACATATGTGTACAAATTTTAAAGAAAAAAAAAATACTGATGGGGCTTGAACTCCCAACCTCTGTCTTGCAGGGCTAATCATCTATGCACTGTACTATACATATCACAAGGCATTATGGGAAAGGAGCTGGAAAGCTCACTGCGCCCTCTATAGGTTGTAACAAATCCTCAATTTACTTCTGATTCACTGAATCTTTGAGAAGCAAAAGGGAATAATTGTCAAGCCAATATTGCTCATCTACATACGCGTTTCGGGGTTTTGCCCCTCATCAGTGTAGAGCAGAGCGATATTGGCTTGACTGGTGGGAGGCAATGCGTGGGTATGAGACGGGGAACATCTCTCCTTATGGAGAGCACCAGTTAAGGCGTGAAGTAAATTGAGGATTTGTTACAACCTATAGAGGGCGCAGTGAGCTTTCCAGCTCCTTTCCCATAATGCCTTGTGATATGCAGATGCTTAGTACTGTACTATACAAGCAGCTTATGCAAACACAGTGTTGAATCCTTATGTTATACACTACAGTTGATGACGTCATAAGGAGGCGGGGCTTGCATTCGATCTGAGGAACAGAACGCCTTCTTTTCCAAGTAGCAGCTTAAGGACTGGACCTGTGAGGAGGTGAATCAACCTCTTGGCAAAAGCCCCTTAAACAGGCAGTAATTGCCCAAAACATTGACCCTAAAGCTGGGAGATGTACATAGAGCCTGCAGACTTTGGTTTCACTATCGATTTTAACAGTTTAGAGGGGAGTAAACACAGAGTGTGCAGGCAGCCAATCACAGTGCAGGGGGCGTGGCCGGGGTGTTTCCTGTCTAGGGGCGTATCCCAACAGGCTGAAGGAAATGTCAGCCAGCCAATCACAGTGCAGGGGGCGTGTCTAGGGTGCAAGAATCGACCAGGGGGTTTTTGCCGCAACGCAGAAATAGAACCACAAAAATTTCAGAGATGCTATTCTGCTAAACCAATACAGAGGTAAGCAACCCCAAATTTACAAAATTGTTTTTTTTCTGTCCCCATAATTAACAGATCTTTGTAACGATAAAACCCCCTTTGGAGAAAATGAGTAAAGGGGGAAAAAACCCCTTTAAAGAGCCGTCACAAGTTCATCCCCCCTTGCTGAGGGCAGCACAAGCTAGTGTCAGATTGCTGTTCCCCAGGTGGGTCCCTTATTCTTAAGATGCAGAAATTTTAGAGATTTAGGGCCACATGTATGAAACGGTTTTGGTCAAAAAAACTCATTTTTTCCCCTCATGAAAACCTATGGGCAAAAGTAAACAAAAAAGAGAAAAAACCCCCTTTAATAAAGGGGTCCAGGATTTTTCACAACACATACATTTACGCTATTCCAAATCAAATCACCTTTAAAGGGGTTCTCCAGGAAAAAAGAAAAAATGAAAAACCCTGTCAAATGAAAAAATTCCAAAAATTATCTTAATTAGAAAGTGCTCATTTTGTGTGGGGTAATCATTATGAAGAACAAAATGGCCCCCGGGGCTTTTCCCAGTAGAAACCTGTCCCTCGGGAATGGAAAGGAAATTTATCCGGGAGTTTTTGGGAAAAGGGAAAAAGATTGGGTATAACGGAACTCTGCGGTAAAAAGGGACTGAGGGTGTCCAACCACATTAATATAAAAAAATGTGGGTTTGAATATATTTTTATAGAATCATAGCTCACTGGGGGGAGAAAAGTTGTGGGAAATGTATTTTTCATACATCGCGCAAAGAAACGTACTGCCCAAATGTCCATGAGGAAAAAAAAAACCAGCAGGGCCTAATATGGTTTTTAAACAGTTTTGTAAGTATTTCACACACTGTTGGAGACGTTTGATGCTTATCTTTATATACTGCATACATGTTTTTTTTTTTTTTGGATTCTCACAAACCCCTTTAAAGTAATTTAAAAAAATCCCCTTAAGGGGTTGCTACTCATAATTCTTTTACCTCAGTCCTTTTCTTGGTTTCATTTTAATTTCAGGGCTTTTTTCTGGTTTTTCCCCACTAGGCTGCAGTAGAAGCCGGTCTGTGCTATAGATCCAGTGCTGGCATCTATCAGGAGAATCAAACAGGGGTAGTATGCGCCCTAGGAGCTGATGGGGGTTCTCAGAATGGGTGGCTTTGTTAATGGACAATTTTGCAAAGTGACTTGTTTTTGCAAGATCTTTAACATAAAAAGCAATCCTTGTAGTGAGACAACCCCTTTAACATTGAATATTTTTAGGTACAGTCATGCATCAGTTACAAAAAAATAAAAAAAATGTTCGCTTCTTTACAGCTTTGCAGATCATGATTCTTTTTCCTTTTTATATAGTTCCTACAATGGGGGTGTATTATTGATGCATTTGTGTTGATTTTTCCTTGCCCCTTCGTTGTACTGAAAACTCCCTTTTAAATGAATAGATAGAGCTGTGCATGCACAGCCACTTGTCCCTTCAAAAAGGGAGATTGAAGGAAGTTTTTAAATGGGTGCAGGCCACAGAGGTGGGACCCACATCTATTAGATATTTATGACATATTGTATTAGGAACATCCCTTTGAAGGGGGGTTTCCAATTAGGGGAAAATTCTCTTCAAAACGGCCGTTCTTGCTAGGTCGACTGGCCCTGATTTGAATGGAAGGGCTCTGCGGTCCCCTCATTCACTT
The DNA here is from genome assembly GCA_025379985.1 of Phyllomedusa bahiana. Lineage (NCBI taxonomy): Eukaryota > Metazoa > Chordata > Amphibia > Anura > Hylidae > Phyllomedusa > Phyllomedusa bahiana. The sequence goes on from JAODAL010025009.1 coordinate 13,694, forward strand.
CTAGGGAGCCCCGTTAAACCCAAGTTATGCCCGGCTACCTTTGGGAAAAATCACATAAAGTGAATGGGGGTTGGCGCTAGCGCTGCCCTTCTCATTCAAATGCAGGGCCGGATCGTACCTAGCAATGAGCGGAGAGAATTTCTCATGACAGGTCTACCCCTTTAAGTGTCTTCCTGTAAATGATAAAAAAAGTATTGTATGTCAGTGTGCATAGGGATTAAAAGAAGGGTGTAACCAGCTTCTAAATGACTCCCCCATTGCGTTATGTTTTATTTACTCGCCGGTGCTCGTCTTTTATTTGATTTACTGTTCATACTTTAATAAGCATCTTTGCTGCATGGACTTGTTTTAACTTGTATTTTTGTTTAATTGTTATGTATAATGAAAAAGGATCATTTGAGTATTTCACTTCTGCAGGGTTTAGTTTTGGGTTTAAAATATGAGAAACCTTGAGTTTTAAAGTTTTGTGTTGGGGAAAAAAAAAAGGGTATTTGAAGGGCTTTTATGTATTGTGTGTGAATATTCCCCTGCTTTTATAAATTGGGACTTATCAGCGCGGGGTTTTTTGAGCAGGCGGGAGCACAAGGGTTAGTAATTTTTTTTGTTATTTGAACACAACTCAGCAACTTTACAGGATTGTGGTAAACTTCAAATTAGTTGCACAAAGACAATACATTGCCCCTGCCTCCTGTCCCAATAATTGATTTTTTTGACACCCTCTTATAAAAAAATTTTGTTTTTTCTGGGGTTTTTAAAACAAAATTATGGCCTCATTTATGAAAACTGTCTACGACTTTCTATGTTGCTCATAGCAACCAATCGCAACTCCCCTTTCATTTCATATAATGCTCTAAAATAATGAAAGGGGAGCTCTGATTGGCTGCTATGGGCAACAAAGTCTTGCACCTAGAATTTTAAAAGAGCCCCGCGTTTTTTGGGGACCCCCCCTCCCCCCAAAAAAATGCATGATTTTTTGCGTGCATTTTTACAAGATTTTTTGTGCAAAAACTGCAGTGACCAGATGTTACTTTTAAGTCATATAGGTAAATTCTATACATCGCCTTTTTGTTTATGGCTTTTTATTTAGCATTTTTGGTACATACCCTGTTTCCCCAAAAATAAGACAATGTCTTATATTTAATTTTTGCTCCCAAAAGGGGCTAAAAAATTCTTTTTAGGGATGTTTTTTTTTTTTTTATGAACAAAAATTCACATTTATTTTGAACAAAACATCAACATGTATTAAAATTTCTGTTTTGATTTCATCCACAAAAAATCAGCTTAAACCCAAACTCGATTGTTGCACCATGTCTTTTTTCAGGTTTTCTTTTTTCGGGGTTCTTATTTTCGGGGAAACAGGGTAAATTTGTTAGTTCGGCAGTTTTTCCAAAATGCAGCATGCTGCAGGTGTGCATTTTTTCCTTTAGTTTTTTTGATTTTTTTGAAAAAAAAACAGGGGACTTTTTTTTTGGTACAAGAAAAAAAAAGACATGGTTAAATCAGCTCACCATCTCCAAAGGTTTAAACAATAGCCCCGGTCGAGCAGCACAAATCCCACAAGATCCCCAAAAAAAAAGAAATGACCAGCTTTCCGCCAAAACAAGATCCCCAATTTAAAACATACTTTATTTTTTAATTTTCCCTTTAAAAAATGAAATTGATAAATGATGCAAGAGAAGTTTAAAAATTAGTGCCACTGTGTAGGTCTAATTCCACTTTTTTAATGATGCCTTTTATATTGCCAGTCATAAGATAGATCACATGATTTGTAATGGAAAAAAAACACCAGAAAAAATATGCACTAAAAAAAAAGATGTGCCAAAATATACTACTTTGAAACAAATGCCACATAAACTGCACAAGAAAAATGAAGCATGGACAAAAAATGCATGCCGTTTTAGTAACAATTTTCAGCTGAAGAAAAAGGCATAAAAATGTCATAAAAATGCAATAAAATAAAGCCATTTTAATTTCCCTTTTTAACCACGTTTTTTGGGGAAAATGTCACTGTAGTGTTTTGGGATACAGCAGGAAGCAGAAGAATAAGTCCTTCCTTTATATTTCCGATCTTTCTATATCCATATTTGGTTTGGTTAAAAAACGGCATATAATTGCTGTGTACAAAACTATTTTTATTAGTGTAAGGCTAGGGCCATACCATGGTCTACATTTACAATTGTGGCTGTGCCAGGTAAATAGAGCAAAATCCGCCAAAAATCGTACAGCTTCATGCAGCATGACACCGTGGGTCACAGTGTGGGCTTTAGATACTTTTTGCCACTTTCCTAACATGGCTGTGTGGTTTAGCAGAAAGTGGTCTTGGCTTCGCAGGAAAGGTGGCCTGCATGACACACTGCACCAAAAAGAAAAGAAAATTCTGCCATAGAAAGTAAACCAATTGATAGTTTGTGTAAAAAGCTAAACAAGTCTAAAGATGCAACAAATTTATTAAACAGCAGAAATCGCGCATTTTTAGACGGCCTGTCAAACGTATCGTTAATTTTTGACACAAAATAGTAAGGGAAAATTATGAAAAAAGGGGAGGGGTAAAATTTTTTTTATTGAAGATAGCAACCAATCAGAGCTCCCCTCTCATTTTTTCAGAGCACTATATGAAATTCAAGGGAAGCTCTGATGGGTTGCTATGGACAATAAAGAAAGTCTTACACTTAGACAGTCTTCATAAATGTGGCCCTAAATGTGGGCCACTGACTTCTGTAGTGGGATATCCCCATTTTAACTATTAGGCTATGTTCACACGGCTGATTTTGGGACGAATTTCAGTCCACATTGCACGCAAATACGGCTGAAATCCGTCCCTGTCATTACGGTAATCCACAGTTCTCATAGAGAACTATGGATTCCGTCTCCCGCACATTATCCCGGCGGGATACGCGCCGTGGATAATGAAAGTCTATGGGGCCGGCGAGCTGCCAGCCCCCTCACCCCCGTACACACGCCATAATTGGGGCGAATCCGTCCCGCAATTACGGCGAGAATCAGCCGTGTGAACATAGCCTTAGGTGATGCATGCAGTCCAAAGGAGTGCACAAAGTTTTATGCAACTCATTGAGCCTAATTTATCAAAACTGTCACGGCAGCAAGACTGTCTCTGTTCACCATAGCAACCAATCAGAGCTCCGTTCATTTCTTATACTGTTCTGGAAAAATTAATGCTGAGCTCTGATTGCAAAACAGACAGTGTTACTGCTATGGTGCTGCTAGTAGGTTTCTTTGTACAGCAGCTGAATATCGCTCATGTACTGCTTATTCCCTTTCTTACCTCTCCCGTTTTTCATCCCAGCTCCTCTAGAAATTAAAGGGTTTGTCTAATTCTTAAAAAAATAAATTATACAATGTTCCTAGGGCCCCATTGAAGAAAGCCCTATACTCACCTTTCTCCAATCTGCGTTTTCTGCACCTTATCCCCCTGGTCTTCTGTATTCATTCTTGTACTTCCAGACGGGGACATCACTGCTGCAGCTGCTGATTGACTGCAATAGTCATGGGCCTCTGCTTAAATCACCGTTTGGAAGTAAACAGCTCAGAATGGTGATGTAAGTAGAGGCACATGACCACTACAGCCAGTCAGCAGCTTCAGTGGTGACGTCCCTATTTTAGAAGAAGAAAACCTAGAACTGATGACCGGAGAGATGCAGAACTGGAACCGAGGACCAAGGAAAGGTGAGTATAAAGATTAGCAGGGTTCAGGAACATTATATTATTTTTTTAAGAAGTGGACAAACCCTTTAAGCTAAACATACACATAGTTAACCATTTCAACCTAACCTGCGACTACATTCAGGAGATCTCATAGAAGTGAATTGAGAGGACAGCCACAAGCGCCACTCTTCTCATTCACATATATGGTTGGTTCACAGCTAGCTGTGAGTGACCGGGGTAGGGGATTTTACTTACTTTATAGTAAAACACCTTTAAATGGGGTTTTCTCACCACAATGATTAGCTTTTAACACATATGGGAAGGTAAATGAAGACTATTACCAAATACATTGTTGTTTTCATTCTGCTTTGGTCTGTAGATAAAGAGCATTTTATCTCCTCTTAGTGTACACAAGTTTCTCCTGGTTGCCAACCACCTCTACCCACCTCTCTCTCCTCTGTCTCTTATCGAATTGCTCAATAGTCTGTTGTACGACCATTGTGAGTAATTCCCTGCAGAGTCTTATCTCTAGCAACCGAGTGTACCTAAGTGAATGACTAGCTTTCACCATTTAAAACTCTCTAGCTTTGTGTACTACAGTTTATAAATCTCCTTCAGTCGTGTGAATGTAACAGATAATTAGGTACCTATTGATCAAACACTTGTTCGGCCAATAGCTGTCTCTGAGTTGCTAGACACTCATGATGGGGGCTTATGAACAAGAGGATCAGACACTTAAAATCCGACTTCCACATACTTATCTTCCCAACAACATCTGCCTTTGGAGTGTTTGGAGGCCAAAAACACCTAAATAATAAACAATGAGACATAAATAGTAACTTTTATTAAATATACTTTACCATAATAAATCCCTGTAAAAAAAAAAACTGTCCCTGACTTAAACGAGGGGACAGCCCCGATATGGGCAACCCCGATCAGGAACCTACCCCTTATTAGAGAGGTATTATTAGATCAAGATCTAGGAAAATAAACGGTGTTTTGCTTTCCTCAGATAAAATTAAAAAAAGTGTTGGTAGGCCATCATAAAGGTTAGATGCTCCTCCAGTCCAGATGTCCATTTGTCTCATGCCAGCTTCAGACTGATAACTATCTCATTTGTATTGCAGCTTTACATTTAATAAAGAGTCTTAACATATGTTTTATTTTACAAAACAACATTCATATGATATAGCCGTAAGTATTCTCAAACTTTGCAATATACAGTATCTCACAAAAATAAGATAACACCAAATTTAACACACCTGTTCCCCACTCACACCTCAAACCTTGTAATGTTAATGAGTCACCTGACACTGTGGAGGGAAAATGGCAAATTGGGCATGATTTGTCCACTTTTACTTAGGGATGTACTTTCTTTTGTTGCCAGCGGTTTAGGCATTGATGACTGTGTGTTGAGTTTATACACTGTCATACAAGCTCTGCACTGGCTACTTTAGATTGCATCAAAGTGTCACATCTTCGGTGTTGTCCCTTGAAAAGACGTAATACAATCTTTACAAAAATGTGAGGGGTGTACTCATTATTGTGGGATACTGTATGTGTATGAAAGAAGTCAGTCCCAACAGCTCATCTCTGAAAAAGAGATGTTCTTGAGCTTTGACTCATTGTATGGTTTTAATTATACTAAGCTTAAGGGTAGGAATACATGGTATTGCCTAGTGTGTCCTCTAATGCGACCACAAAAGGTGCCCAAGTCTATTGGTCCTGTATTCCTGCCCTGATAGATACATTGCTTAGGTAGGTTCTGCAGGTAACTACAAAGATAGGAACACTAGTTCTCAGCAGACACATTCACTTATGCACCACACAACATCTTGTGATATTGACTGTAATATACGCAGCAAGAAAACATTTAAGTGTATTTAGTGCTCGTCCTATGCTTATTCACAGCTCTATTTAAAAGCATGTTGATAAAAACACAGTCTCTTAAAGGTGTGGCTCCACTTTGAAGCTGTTTTGCATAAGGACAACGCACGTAATTTACATGGCACTAATCTACTGTTCTCTTAGGTGCTTAAAAGAAGTCACATGACTGAATGCTCAAAGTTCCCTTTCCTACAGATAATATGGTTCAATTCAGCCAGCAGTAATGTAGAATTGCAGCAGCGTTACATTCACTGGAAGAGACCGGTGGCATTTATCCATATTCAGAATCAGCACTTCTTCCACTTATCGAGAACCACATAAAGCACATTATGTACTATTTATTTTTCCTTCTTTGGGTGTCGTTCACAGAAACTATTTTTCCTTATGCCCCAGTTTGCACAATAATAGGGTGTTTCTTTGCCCCCGCCGACTGATAGGACAGATTAAATATTTGAAGAATAACCAAACGCCACCACCTTGGGCGACGTGTATGAAGGGCTCAGTTTTAATGTTCTGGCATTATATGCGCCAAAAGTGATTAGTTCGCCTAATTTCCCAGTGACTGGTGCATCGAATGAACATGTTTGGTGCATTATGCACCAGACTCGAGACTTTGTAATGCGCTAAACATGTGGGGGCATTCTGGGGGGTGTCGCAAAACACACTCGTAATATTAGACACATATATGAATGTGGTTCGGCAAAACTAGATGCATTGCTGCTCAAACAGACAGACCTATTTCAATTTGGTCTGCCTGAGCCTGAGGAGTTGTAATGGAACTAGATTTGCCATTAGGGCAAAAAATGTCCCTTATTTCTCAACATATACCAGTACAATAATAAAAAGTAATTTCTGATAATTATTAAACTATATAAAATTAAAGTATATAAATGCTGTGTAAATATCTTGAATCTTGATTGGTGGGTGGTGAGTAAGACCTATACCTTGGTATTGCACTGTATGTATTGTATGTCCGCTTTTTTCTATAATATAAGGTTTCAATTTTAATGGATGCAATAAAAGTAATGTTTTAAAGGGATTTTCTTTGTTTATAGTTTATATAAATGTCATAATAAATTATATAATATAAAATTAATATAAAATTATATATCTCAAAAATATAAAATTATCTCCTATAAAATGTATACAATAATAATAATATAATCTAAAATGAAATCTACCATAAATCCCATTCTCAGTCGTGCATTTACGGAGTTAGCATAGTATTATCAGTGATTACAAACACATCACAGCAGATTATAATAACATAAAAGGTGTTAAAATAGCATGTCAGTGAATAGAAAATATGGTAGTGATCTTGTATGTTGCACTACAAGTCTCAGCAAGACCTGTGGTGTGGCGTCTATTACTGTGTGTCAAATACATATGTTTGGCGCATCAGTAATGCGCCAAACTTCCGTGGCGCGCCAAACACAGATCTGAGGCTCCTTGAACTCTAGGCGCCACACATTCACCACTTTCATATATTCAGGCACATTTTTTACTGGAAAAAAAGTTCAAAATTGCCTCGATGCGCCAGGTTTCATACATGTTGCCGCTTCTGTTTTTTCTGTTGTACTAACATAGGACAGGTGAAAGTTCTGACCTAAAGTTCCATATTATGCAAACATCAACCAGATGATCCCTTTACCAGGCCTCAATTGTGATCATGGGTCACAGGAAGTTATGGCTTGAAGTTCCCTAGATATGGGAAGATGTCTCAGAATTAAGCTACAAAAAAGCTCCTCATTAAGGCAGTTCAAAAACCTCTGGATAATCTATACTGGGTCCGAGATGGGTATGAAAGGCTCCAAAACCTCCAAATCCTGTTGGATCAGAGATGCTATATTGTATGGCTAAACTTCCAAAGGTCTAGATTTGGCCTGTTTCCACAGGGCTCAGGCTTCTACAGTAGCCGGGAAGGATTTGAACCTGCATCAAATACATTTATAGCAAATCTTTTTGGTCTTCTTAATAATTCTGGAGCATCTTCTCTCTGTGTTGCACTGTTCCTTTGTTATTCCTTCTAGAAGGGTATTGCTGAAACTGTCAGATGAGTGTTACTTATTGGGTGCTCGTCAGTCTGACACTGACCAATCAGTGCTGACAGAGTCAGTGTGTGCAGAGACACAACCCTATAAATACTTAAACGGGTTTTTCCACGAAGTAAAATTTACGTGGGAAGCTTGCAAATGAAATAATAAACATTTTCACCATTCATTATTATTAAAAATTCTGCACCGTTTTTGTTTTAGCCGCTCCTTTAGTGATCCATTGTTTACAGCTCGTCTCCAGGGGATACGACCAGGGCTGAGAGCTCCACAGTCCTGGTCGCACATGCTCAGATGTCACCTCTCCGCTCAGGAAGCTACTGAGTGTTCAAACCCCAGGTGCTGTCATACTACTCCTGTCCTCCTTAGTAATTAGTCAAACAGTGCAAATCAATAAAAAGAAACCTCAATGAGGTCTGTGTATAGATAAAGAGAAAAAAAACCACAGGTTTGGTTCCTGCAGGGATTTGAACCTAGAACCATTGTGCCTGGAGGCAAAAACTTTACCTCTCAGCTACTCACAATGCATTACATAAACAGACCTTTCTTTGACTACAGAGAGGATAGTCATGGTGATGTCATCCTGCTGGGTCACATGATCTGCAATTCAGACAAGTCACACACGCACCCTCTGAGCACAAAGAGATGAAGAGCTGGATGCAGGAGGTTTGAAATGAGATCGTGGCAAAACCCCTTTAAATGGTAACACCCAGCTGACTGATTCAAATTTTTAGATTTTTTTTTTTTCAAAAGATGTGGAAGATGTAGACAAAATATACTACATAGCCTAAGTGTATGTTCACATGGCATATTTTTCATACAAAAATATACTGTGTAATACGTGGCAGAAATCAGAGGAACACCCTAGGATTTCTGTCACATATTTCACTTTTTACTTCATGCAGATTTGTCCATGTTTTAAGACATGGATTATCCCTGTTAAGTGGTTTCCAATGTATGTTCTGCCCTAAATACACGTGGAAAGAGCATTTATTTTCTTTACACTACATAGATTTGAAATCTACTTCTGTAAAAGCAAACACCACAGTTAACAAAGAACTATAGTGAATATTCCTATTGAAAATAATAACGAGCACTATACACACCATTTTTCATGCATATGCCAATGAACAATAGAAGAAACAAAAAAAAAAAAAAAACGGTGACACACCATATAATGCACACACCTAAAGCATATAGGAAATACAAAAGTTTTACTGAGTTCACCTAGAAATTCAAAATATTAGATGTAAAAATATTATACAAAAAGCATCTCTCCCAATTGTCTCTCTTTTGGAAAGACAGTCTCTACTTTTGACTCAAATTCCCTTGTCACTCTTTATTTCTTAAAGGCCCCTCTTTTTGACTTGATGAATAAACTTGCATAAGAAAATTATTACTTTGTCCCAAACAAGCATGTCTCTGGTTCCTATCTACCTATTAGGATACAATTTATAGATTATCTCAAAATTTTATACAGTTCGGACCATAAAAATGTCTATATACAAGTATGTGGATATATGAAATATTATAAATTTCACACAATTAGCCATAAGTGTCCCTCTATGACCTTCCAAAGGGTTAGGAGGTATGAGAAGGTGACTCAACAGTACAGTTAACACAAAGGGCCACATGTATGAAACGGTTTTGGTCTAAAACTCACTTTTTTCCCCATAGGTTGCTATGGGGAAAAAAGTGAGTTTTAGACCAAAACCGTTTCATACATGTGGCTCAAAGAGTGAATATACTGAAAACAAGTTGTCTACGATGCTCCACATTTATCGTGGTGAACTCACAGCTTCTTCAGAGGTAAGGAACCTATGTGTTCACAGCAATATGCGTAGACATGACCTGTGGGTTTGAGGGTCAGTCGTCCCCCTATTTTTTCCCTATTTTAAATTACGGGATGGATGTTAAATTCTTATTTCTTAACTCTAGCTCTTTTAATGTGATATATACTATTTTTATTCATGAATGAATTTCTATGGCTGTTCTGCTTTGTTTTGTGGTGCAATACTTTTGGAAATGTGATCAATTGATCTGCAATTTTTGGATATTTTTCAGAGTCTGCTGGCTGATATTTTACCCTCCTTTTTATATCTTCTAGGTTCTACATGTGTTGTTTTTGGTTTTGTTGTATCTACTCTTTGTAGTATCTGGATTGTTAAATTGCTTCTCTTTTTAAATGTTTGTACAGTAAAGCATTTATATTTTCTTTTTATTTTTGGTGTGTGCATGATGTAGTGTGTTACCTATTTTTCTTTTGTTGTTTATGTGTTTTATAGACAATTGGAGCACCCCACTTTCAATATTGTGGTGTCTATTTTCTTCTTTCTTGCATAGTTTCCAAAGTGAAATAAACACTAGAATACGCCTAAAAACGACACCATGTGAACATAGCCTAAGGCTGTATTTGACAACCAGATTTTTTTTACACTGTAGATAAATGGGGTGGATAAAAATGCCATTCACTTACATTGCACAGTTTATGCAGCAAAATGTTGGTGCAGTTTCTGCAACTGTGATATCACAACAAATTAAGGATGTATAAATTTGCTCTAATTCAGTCTTGGAATCTAAAATAAGTTAACTATTGCATTTTATTTGAGTAGATTGTCTCTACATGATAGCTAAGAAATTGTGTTAAAAGGCGTACACACCCTGTAAGAAAGCTAACTAGTTTTACTTTTATTTGTGAACTGAGGGATATTTGGTTTCTAGGCACCAAAATATGAAGCTATAACAATGCCTATCTTAGTATTAAACTGTAGTAAGGTATATTCAGATTGATCTGTTATATGTACTGCAGAGCAAGGAGACCTGTTAGATTTTGAGATATGTTTCGTTCATGTAAAAATACAGTAAGAACAGATACGGCACTAGGTCTTAAAAATAGGTAAATACAACCTTGGATAAACAACAAAACATCACAAATTATACTCTCATTATATTTTTAACAAAAAGTAGTCCAAGATACAGTAGCAGGAACATTGGGTACACCCCTTCTGCTTCCATAGAAATTGAGAAAGCAAGTCTCCGCTGGGCGCTGCTAATCAAATGCACTTGATTAATTTATCATCAGCAAGTGTGACCACCTCTGTGATCACCACTTGTCATTAGCATAGATAAACAAGCTTCTGTGCTGGAGATAACATGCAGCAGGAAGTGACCTCACCAAGGTTGGACAGAGCAGCTGAAATAATGAGAGCAGAGAGAGCACATCAGTAACCGAGGGAAGCTTGTGTAAACAAGAAGGAGATAAAATCTTGTCCATAGCCTAAACAAACCAAGACCAGAACAGCAATATACTTTTGGTGAGAAAATTCTTTAAAGCAGGGCTTTTCTCATTACAAAGATTAGTTTTCAACATGCTGGGACAAGTAGTTGAAGACTTTTTCCAAATACAATTGTCTTTTGATTTTACCTTGGTCATAAGATAAGAAAAATTTTATCTACTCTGAATGCACACAGCTTTTTATGGTTATCTGACGATATCTGCCCTTCTGATTAGACAAAAAGATCACCATGGACAGAGCTCTCTCTCTCTCTCTCTCTCTCTGACTCTTTATCTCAAACAAAATTTGCTTTTGCTTTTGTTTACAGTTAAGCAATTGTTTTCACTCCTCAGAGCACTTGTAGCTTTGCTTACACAGATAAAATCTCCTGCACCTATGTCTTTGTAATGTATCAGGTAGTTAAAGACAAGTTACATATGTTAATTATTGCTATAGAACCACACACAGCAGCCAAAGGCAGAGTGAACGTAAAGAGGCTTGAGACTCTGTGAAACAGGCCAGCAAGAAAACCCCTTTATGTTTGCAAAGTTGTATCTGAACAAATCACAAGACTTCTGGAACCGTGCCTTTAGACAGACAAGATCAAAGTGGAGATGTTTAAACAAACAGCAAATCAACACAAACACCTAGTTACTGTTAATCACAGTGGTGGAGGGGTGATCATTTCAGCTTGTTGTGTAGCCACAGGACATGCACACCTTGCAGTCTTTAATTTGAAAATGAACCCCAGTGTATACTAAAGTATTCTACAGTCAAATGTGAGACCATCTATCCAACACCTAAAGCTTGGCTGCAACTAGGTCATGCAACAGATCAATGATCTCAAGCACACCAAATCCACAGAAGAATGGCTGGGAAAAAAATGAAGGTTGTAGTGGCCGAGTGACAGTTCAGACTCAATGGAAAAGCTATTGCGGGATCTTAAAGGGAATCTGTCGCCAATTTTTTACTAATTAAAACAAGACCCTGTATACATTTTCTTTTCTTCTTAGCCATTTTTATTTTCTGATTGTAGATTTCTCAATTCTGCTGTCTGTATATGATTGTGGGGAAAGCTTGTAGTTCTGCCGGCCGAGGAGGTCCCGGACCCTGCGTGACGGCGTAAGTGGCGTGGTGACGTCACGCCGCTTACACCGTTCACCAGCTCCCGGACCTGGACGCGCGGACCGTGCTCAGGTAAGTAGATTTTTTTATTTATAGGGAAGGGGACATATCACTGGCTATAGGGGCATATTACCTGTCTATGGTGGCATATCACTGGCTATCGGGGCATATTACCTGTCTATGGGGGCATATTACTGTAATGGGGGCATATTACCTGTCTATGGGGGCATATCACTGGCTATGGGGGCATATTACCTGTCTATGGGGGCATATCACTGGCTATGGGGGCATATTACCTGTCTATGGGGGCATATCACTGGCTATGGGGGCATATTACCTGTCTATGGGGGCATATTACCTGTCTATGGGGGCATATTACCTGTCTAAGGGGGCATATCACTGGCTATGGGGGCATGATACCTGCCTATGGGAGCCTATTACCTGCCTATGGGGGCATATTACTGGCTATGGGGGCATATTACCTGGCTATGGGGGCATATTACTGGCTAAAAAGGGCATATTACTGGTTAAAGGGGGGCATACTACCTGTCTATGGGGGCATATTACCGGCTAAAGGGGGCATATTACCGGCTATGGGGGCATATTACCTGGCTAAGTGGGGCAAATTACCTGGCTAAAGGGAGCAGTAACCTGGCTACAGGGGGCCTATTACTGGATACAGTGGGCCAATAACATGGCTACACTGGGCAAATATTACCTACAGGGGGCCTATAACTACCTACAGGGGCCTATATAACTGCATAATAGGGAATCTATATTTCTACTTATATTTGTATTCTGAGGCCTATATAACTACCTTTCTACTTAATAGGGGATCGAGATACCTATCTATTGGGGGACCTATAACTTTACCTACCTAACTGAGGACTGCCTACCTAGTTTGGAGGTGTACCTACATATTGTCTCAGGGAATTTCACTACTTCCTTTATTGGTTTACAAAACAAGACTAAAACTTTGTGCACAAGTGGGAGCCCTATATCCGATTGGGACACAAGGGGGTAATTATTACCATTTGGGGCACTATAGATGGGGTGTTTGTACAGAGATAGGAATTTTTAGAGAAGAACTGATACAGTGAGGAGTATAAGATGTTTGTTTTGTAAATTTTTCAGTGAAGAGTCATGGCCAGGAAAAGTCGTCATGGTGTCTGGGACAAATGGAGAAGAAGAAGAGAACGAGAACAAATGTAACGAGAACAAATGTCATCAAATTTAACTGCAGTGTAATCAATTATATTTCTGATGAGCATACGTACAACTAGTATCTACCACTGTATTATCACTGTATGTAAGTAATATATGTCGTCAGAGCCGGTGTACACTGCTGTCTACCACTATATGGTCACTGTATGGCGGTAATATGTGTTTTCAGAGCCTGTGTACAGCTGATGTGGGGGTCGCATCTAGGCATAGTCTGGCAGTTTTATTTGATCCTTAAGTAGTAATAGTTTTGGGTCTTGGTTTTGTATGTTTTTTTAGTAACAATGAGTTGTCTGGTATATTTTCTCCATGCATCAGTGTATTATTTGGTGACTTATTTGTAAGGTATTACACTGTCATATGTAGGAGAGAGGTGAGAGGTTTTTAAAATGCAAATTTGTCAGGGCTGGTTTCCATTCTACAGTGACTGCTGAGGAGATGGACAGGATTGATGTGGAATGTGCAGAAAATTAGTGACAGGAACAGAAGGTTTTTCTCTGTAAAAACACATCGCAGCTCACAATGTGGCTTGAAAAATGGCTTCTGCAACCAGCCCTACTCAGAAAAACTTAAGGGCCCGAGCCCCGGATGTTTTGGGACCGTAGCAACGCCCCTGCCTGAGCTGTTTTAACAGCAGTCAGAAATACTTTGTAGCAGTTTCATGCACATAGGAGGCTTAAGATTGACTCTCCATAGGAGAGTTTTCTAGGCATGCCCTGTGACCTGGGAAGAAGTCAGTGTGCAGGGAGGGGGGGGAGGGTGAACTGTGACTATCTCCTATTGTGACTGGTGGATCCTGTGTTATCTATACACATTAGTGTCACCTTTCAGTGTGACCCTGCTTGCACGGATAATGAGTAGACTATTGAAAATCTCTCTGTACAGATCAGGAAGTGTCAGACTATTATTAGGCCTAGTGGCCAAAGTGAAAACTGCAGGACTTAAGAATTTTCAAAAAAATATTAAAGTGAAATGTGTTTAACATAAAAATGTGAGTTAAACAAGAAGTCATTTTTGATTACACATTCTCTTTAAGAGAGTTGTGTGTAAACAAATGCCCACAAACCTCAATGCACTGAAGCAATGCTGCAAAGAATTGTGGGCAGAACCATAAGAGCAACTGATAAAGTCATAAAGAAAGTGGTTGCAAGTTATTGCTGCTAAAGGTGGTTCTACAAACTACTGATTCATAGGGTGTACTTAGTTTTTCACACATGGCTTTTCCACTGTGGCCATATTTATATGTTGTGAAATATGTTGTGTGTTGGTGTGTATCTGCAGTTGTATTATATAATTTTAAGACTTTCTAAAGATCAGAAGTTTTTCTATGATGCATGAAAAAGTGTACTCTTAATAATCATGACTGTAGTTCTAGAGGATTGGCTTGACAGGGGATGCAAAGTGACCAGGCTTCTAGGACATGCTTAGGTAACAAAAGCAGGGATGTCACTAGGCAGGTTTATCCGGGGCTCAGGCCCCGGATAAAACTCCCTGTGCCCCGAACCTACCGGGCTTCAGGCGCTGCCGTGGGCCTGGAGCACCAATGGTCCCTTCAGCTGTATGTGCGTTCACTGGGCTTCTGCGGAGTAGAGGCCGTGGAGTGTTGTGCTGAGCCAGGCTGAAGAAATCGGAGAGATGCTGTGACCTGTGAGAGAGAACACCTGCCAGAGCTGCAAGGGTGTTGGTGTGCATAGTGTGTGCCAGGCTGTGACAAGTAGAGTGTAGTAAGGAAGGATGGGGATATAAGTGTTCCTGGCCTCTAGGATGAGCCGCCACTAGTGACGTCATATTGATAAGAGACAGATATACAAGAGCTGAGACACTAGCCGACAGAGTATTGTGAGTGAACTGTGTCTGCACATTAAAGTCTAGATCTGTAGACTGCTGCTCGGGCCGTGTAGCATACCTCTAGAGTGCCCCTCTTTTGGAGGGACAGTCCGTACTCTTGGCAATTTGGACCATAAATATGTCTATATTCAAAAGATTTTGTACTCATTTGTAATTGAAAAACTACTAAAGTGTATAGGCATACATAAAAAAATATATATATAACACCCCTTTGTGCCAAACTTCTTGAGCAGAGTGTGTTGTCGCTGTCACCTCTCTATGACACAGTGCCTCCACCCGAATCTTCGTATTAGCTCTCCAGGTATGCAGGAAAGGTGGTTCCTCTTCTGCCAGGGGTCGATTCGGGAAACCCCTGTCTAAGCTCAGTACACACTCACAGAGTTGGTGATAAAACTCTTGGCAGATTTATTTCAAAGGGTTAATAGGTGATATATGGCTTAGAAAATTGCAAACACGAAAATAGAGTGAAACACATAACATATCAAACATCAATAACTAAATACAAAATACTCCCCCTACTGGTAGAGTTACTGATCTGTCTCTCGTTTACATGGTGGCCTACACAGGTAATCCCACAGTGATATACTGCCAGTTAACCCCTCCTAACGGACCACAGTGAGAATGTGATCAAAATGGCCGCCGCAGTTCAGCATCAGTAGCCACAGTTGTGGGAGTTCTTTTGGTAATGTTGGTGCACTTGGAGATCTCAGCCTTAGCAATTGCAGAACAGCCCACACCACAAATGTACAACTTCGGATCAACCAAGTCCTCCCAGCGTCTACTCACGCTTCATATCAGCACCGCACTGGACTCCATCCCGCTGCTGTTACATTCAGGTGCTGGGTGCCCTGGCAGGGGAGGCAGGATGCTCCTGGGTGGGAAGCTGGGGCGCTGCAGCTGACAGGCGGCCCACAGACTAGATGGTCTCATCTCAGGGCACACGGGGGAAATCTCAGTCTCTCTCTCAGAGCTCTCTCTCCTCTGTAGTCTCCGCACTTCTGCCTCTTCCAAGCTCCTCTCAATCTCCCTCCACTTCCTGTGATGTCACCAAATCAGGGCTGCTGTGTAGTGAAGCCCAATGCATGTCTGGGAAAGAAGAGTGAATGCCTCTTTCCATAGCATCCACTGCACACAATGCTTCCCTTTGGGGGGTTATACTCTCCTCCTGGAGAGTCTCTGAAAGTGTCCAAGCATGAAATGAAGACCACCTTGAATACATGCATATGTTAAAGTATTCTCATTAACACCACAATCAGACACACATAAATCAGCATGCCTTTCTACTAAGGGAAAATAGGGCCACATGTCACTAAATTTAGGGCATATGATTCTGGGGATTTCAGTGTTATGCCTGATCCTATAGGTCAGCATCATGGGTGGTCTTGTGTCCCGCTGGGGACGAGTGTGTACTACAGGGGCTCCCTCCTTGACTCCTGACTCTTGACTGTCAGGCTCAGGTTCTATAGCAGTTACTTCCTCGCCCGGTGACTCCATCACATCTAAGTTCTCCACCAACTGGAGACATTGTTGACTGACTTGACTGGACTAGACTCTTCCTGGTCATCCACCTCAATTGACCGATCTTTATGATCTTCAACAGTAGGACAGGGTTTGCTGACCCAATCGGTAGTCTGTCCCCCATTCGTCACTGGATTCACTCTCACTGCCTGCAGAATTAATCACAGGGCTGGCCTACACATTGTCGATGCCGATGGCTCTTCCTGGGAGGTCGCTCCTGGTGGCGGACTGGACTCTGTTGTCTTGCGATTGTTGAAAATGGATATTCTTTCTTACAGGTAACAGATGCTTGCGATGATAGGTCTTGACAAACCCACCTCCCGTTTCAGGCTTCACACTGTATATAGGAACACCGGGCAGTTGTTCTACTACTACACAGGGTTTCTGGATGCCACCGATCAGCAAGCTTGTGTTTTCCATGAAGACCTAGTTGCTGAATGAGAACCTTATCCCCATGCTGCAGAACTTTCTCACGAACTCTATGGTCGTAACGGGTCTTGTTTCACCTCCCTGATCGACCAGAAGCCTCTTCAGCCAATCTATAGGCCTCCTTTAATTCCCTCTTCAACTGTGACACATACTCCAAGTAGGTCTTCCGAGATTAATGGTCAGGTGATACCCCAAAATTAATATCCACTGGTAGTCTGGCTTCCCTACCGAACATTGGGAAGTAAGGGGAGTAACCAGTTGACTCATTCTTGGTGCAGTTGTAGGCGTGGACTAACTGGCTGATATGTCGACTCCAGCATCCTTTCTGATTGGGGTCAAAGTGCCCAACATGTTGAGAAGGGTTTGATTTAATCTCTCTGGCTGAGGATCCCCTTGAGGGTGGAAAGGTGTTGTTCTGGATTTCTTGATCCTGCAGATTTCACACAGCTCCTTAATCAGCCAAATCTCAAAGTCTCTCCCTTGATCAGTATGGATGCGGGCTGGCAGCCCATAATGCACAAAGAACTTTTCCCACAAAGTTTTCGCCACAGTGATTGCCCTCTGGTCTCTGGTGCTGTAGGCTTGGGCATCACATGTGAAATGGTCAGTGACCACTAGTACATTGCTGACATTGCTCTCATCAGGTTCAATGGCAAGGAAATCAATATACACTGGCTCTAGTGGACCATCACTGGTGATGATGACAAGTGGGGCGGTTCGCGAAGGTAGAGTCGTCCTCAGAATGCACTGTGTATATGACTTGCAGTACCCCGCAATGTCAGGTTCCATTCTTGGCCAGTAAAACTGGTCTATAAGAAGTCCAGTGGTCTTCTCAACACCCAGATGCCCATGGTCATCATGCAATGCCCTCATGACCATCTCCCATTTTGACATGTGGTTTCTCGGTACAGTAGTCCGCTCCTCATGACTAGGGACTCTAATTGGTGGGTCAGCAAGACAGACTCTTCTGTTTTCAGAGCGTCCCTTTCAGGCCTCCGAGCCCTTTTCACAGACCATCGAACCACTCCCACTGAAGGATCTTCCTGTTGGGCCTTTTAGATCTGGTCTCGAGTCAGTTGAGGCAGGGAATTAGTGCTGCACCTGGGTGTTTTTCTTTATTAGCATGGGGGCCTGTGTTGCCTCTATGCTGTGTTCAGTCTCATCTTAACTATTCTAGCAGTGAGTATGGCCATGTTTCTGTTTTTTATTTGAGTAATTTTTTCCCCTTTTTCTGTATATTTTAGGGAATTAGTATTGACCCTCGTTAAGTAGCAAAACAAAGGTGGAAGAGCTTTCTCTGAGACCCCTAGGAATTTAACACAACCTTGTATAGGAACAGTCCTTGCTTGTTGTCTGTGACACATAGCTTTCACATCAGGGGCAGGGACTTCCACCCAGGCCTCATACTCATTTTCCAACACTTGCCTGGGCAGGCGGGACAGTGTCGGCATCAATGTTACTGGTGCCTGGTCGATACTTCAAGCTGAAATCATAAACGGTTAAGGCTGCAAGCCACCGGTGTCCTGTAGCATCAAGCTTGACTGTGGTCTTCACATAGGTTAGTGGATTGTTGTCAGTTTGAACTTCAAAATACACTCCATAGAGGTAGTCATGCAGTTTGTCTGCAACTGCCCACTTCAATGCTAAGAATTCAAGCTTGTGGACTGGGTAGTTGCGCTCACTGGCAGTCAATATTCGGCTGATGTAGTAGATCGGTTGCAGGAGGCACGCCTGCTCTTGATACAAAACTGCTCCAAGCCCCTTAAGAGAAGCATCTACATGCAGAACATATGCCTTGCTGGGGTCCACATCGGCTAACACTGGAGTCTGTGTCAGACAGGATTTCAACTTCTCAAATGCCTTATCGCATTCTGATGTCCTTCTCTCTCCAAATGGCTCATTAATCTTGAAGTAGGCCTTCTCCTCCGACTTCTTGGAGTAACTGGTCCCTCTTGGAGGGGGATTAAGTACTGCGGTACCAACTTGATGGGCTTGGGCTATTTGACCATGGCTCCCACTTTGGCTGGGTCCGTAGAAATGCCTTCTATACTTACAATGTGTCCCACATATTTCACAGTCTTCTGACAGAAACTACGCTTGTCAAGGGACAACTTCAGCACAGCCTTCTCCAGATGATCCAGTACTTTGAACAATCTTTGGTTATGTTCTTCTAGATTTCGTCCAAACACGATCAGGTCATCCAAGTATACCAGAACTTCCCTGAAATTCATATCTCCCATCACCTTATCCATACATCTTTGGAAGGTTGTAGGGGCGCCGGTCACTCCCTGTGGCATCCTTGCGAACTGAAAGAACCCAAGAGGATAGATGAAAGCAGTCTTTTTTTGATCCTCTTTGGCCATAGATGTTTGATAATATCCACTCTGAAGATGATCTAGCACAGAAAACTATTGACTTCCCTGTAGACAATCTAAAGTTTCATCAATCCTGGGCACAGTATATTGGTCGGTGACCATGCGCCTGTCCAAAGTACGATAATCCACACACATTCTAATGTCACCACTTTTCTTAAGGGCCACCACTTTGGGAGAAGCAGATAGGCTATGGGACTCGATGATGACTCCACTGTCCAGCAAACCTCATAGGTGCTGCCTGAAATAATCGATATCTGCTGGAGCTAGCCTTCGGGACCTCTCTCTTCGAAAGGCTCTTCATCAGTCAATCAGATGTGGTGCTCAACTCCCTGTGCCAAGATCCCAGTCACCTAATGAAAAGATGGCAGCATGCCTCATCATACTTTTTATTAACAACTCTTTGTCATCACCTCTCAGGTTACTACCTTCAACACAGGGATTAAAACATTCAGAATGTAACTCTCCTTTCTTTCTCTTTCTTTACATAAGCTTTCAGACAGACTGGGTGAATGTTGAGCGTCTGAAGATAATTAGCACCTCCAATTTCTCGACACCATTGAGCTAATGTTCGGAAGATGTTGGCATTTATTCCCACTATAACAGGTACTGCTGTCCGGTCTACATCAGTCTCTGAGAATACTAGTGCTATGATGGGTATCTCTTTATCCACTCCAACAACAGTCTTAGGGAACTCTAATATCCTCTGTAGCGGTAACTATACTCACTTAATCCCCAAACCACGAGTACAGATAGGGGCTGTAGGAGCACATCTGACAAGTACTTTTTGTAACATTTCTCAAATAATGATTGACACTTGAGACCCGCTGTCCAATAACACAGTACAGGGGTAATCATTGATATAGGCTTGTACATGTGGAGAGGGTCCCACTAAACTTTCAGGGAGTTGTCTCCATGAAGCAGGAATTGATGGAGTACTAGAGTATACCTTTGATGTTGCAGGGTGGGCAGTAAGGGACTATACTGACCCCTTCCCGTTTCCCAAAAGCCTATCCTTGTGATGGGAAGGAAATAAGGACTTTTGTGAACTCCACTTCTTTGGGCACCATCTAGCTATGGGGTTAGTGTTCCCACAGACAAAACTCCCCTCTCTCTTTATATATCCATCTCTATGCTCACTAACAATTGCCTTCTTTGGAATATGTTGTTTTGCTGTTCGGCTTCAGCAACCTGTTTCAGTTTTTCCACTTCTTTAGCCTAAGCAGTCAAAAGTTGAGCAATTTGTTCCCCCTGCTTCTCAATGATCTTCAGAAGCATCTCTTCTCGCCGAATTTGCCTCAGACATAAAAGTCACGGAAGTCACTCTCTTGAAGGTCTGCTCTCTAGCTTCGAGAGTGGCTTCCTCTTGTCGCACTTCCTTTAATAACTGATGAAAAGAACAAGGAATCTTCTCTTTATCACTGCGCCTCAGCCTTTGAGCAATGGGATCTTGAGTTAAAGCTCCTCGCAGTACTTTGTCTAGATGGCATTAGTCAATATTTCTGTGAACCAGCTTGTCTAGTCGGTAGAAATAGTCGGACACTATTCTCACTTGGATCTTAGTAGGTAGTGTGGAGTTTATAAAGAAGGTCAGTGGCATCTTCTGGGGACCCAAAAGCATCTTCAAGAGCATCCATATAGTCTTAAAGAGTTGCTAGTGGCTTGCTCTGCCAAGCAGTTTGCCCCACTTCCATAGCTGGGCCCTTCAAACTCTCCACTTTTCTCTGCTTCTTCACAGCATCCGTGCACTGCCACTCTTCCAGATGCTTCTGGGCAACATCTCTCCATGTTTCATACCCGTCTTGTCCTGCTGGGGTAGGGATGGCACCTGAGAATGTTCTCAGACGGTGATAGCCTCCCTTAGGCTGTATCTTTGCGAACTGGCTGACTAACCATTCCATGGCTGCAATAAGCCCATCAGCAGTAGCAGAAGTTTCTTTTGACTTAGACCCAGACGGGGTAGGTGGTAAACATCTACTTAGCCTTCTCTGTCGCGAGTTTGCCTCCTGATGCAGAATCACTGCTGCAGGCCTCACAGGCAAGATGATCTTCCATTGTTGGCCATGTCCTGATGGCACAGCTATAACAGATGGAAAAAATTCCCTCTCCAAAACCTTTTCAGTGACAATAAGGGCTGCTGACAACTGCCTTACATGATCACTCCAATGGTCAATCACTTTAGGCTGGACATTTTCATGAAGCCGTTTCACTATCTGCAGTATCTGTTTATCTGATGTGTTGATAAGTTCACCATAAACAGCAAAGCTATGTTCTTCTATAACGCTCATCTTTATTGGACACTTCTCCTCCTGTTAGAGACTCCATGACAGCTTTTCCTATTTTACTCTCTTATGTCTTGACTGATCTCAGCAGTGCCTCCACTGTAACACCCCTTTGTGCCAACCTCCTTGGGCAGGGTGTGTTGTCGCTCTCACCTCTCTATAACACATTGCTTCCACCCAAATCTTCATATTAGCTCTCCAGGTATGCAGGAAAGGTGGTTGCTTGAGAACCAAGTGTGTTATCTCTAACAAACAAAGGAAGCTCATTACTTGTTTACTTTGAGCTCTGAAGCTTGTAAAAGGGCAAGAAATATGTTTGCTGCTGTCAATTCAGATGCTGTTGATTTTCTTTATGTTTTATAGCATCATTTGCATCTCTTAGTACAACACAACTGTAAATAACTGGTGGATCACAGCATATATGAGTTCTTTCTGAGAGTCCTTGTAATAGAGGTTGATGTTCCAGATAGGATATTCAAGACCAACTATATGTTTTACTTCCTTTGAGTTTTCTATATTCTCCTGTTTTCCTCAATCTTCTTTAATGGCGTCTCCTCTTTTTTTCTTCTCCAACTGACTCACCTGTCTCTCCCGACAAAACGGCAGTTGAGACCCCTGGCTCGGCCTTCTGATTCCTGATTTGACGCGATTCACCACTCTAGCAAATCTCTGAGGCCTTCACAAAACAACTGTAGTTATACTGAGAATAAATTACATATAGTTGTACTCTATCTACTATTAGGTGACTTCAAAAAGCAATTGTTTACACTCGATTATATTTAGGGGTAGAAAAGTACAGGAGGCTGAATACATATACATGCCACACTTTTCAGTTTTTTAATTTATAAAAATCTGGAAAACCACAGATTGTTTTCTTTACACCTTACAAGTACCATATTTTTCGGACTGTAAGACGCACTTTTTTGTCCCAAATTTGAGGAGAAAACAGGGATGCGTCGTATAGTCATAATAGACCCCAGCGGAGGCTGGAGAAGAGCAATGCTGCGGGAAGCCGGCAGCAGAGTTCAAAGGGTTAAACCTAGTCGTTGGCCCACACCATCACTCTTCTCCATCCTCCTGCTGGCTAGAGACAGCTGGCTGCGAGCGGCGACAGTTACGGGCGGGCGGCGGCATTAAGTTGCAGGCGGTGACACTTACGTGCAGGTGGGCAGCGGCATTAAATTGCGGGTGGCAGCAATGAGTTGCACGCGGGCAGCGGCATTAAGTTGCGGGCGGTGACAGTTACGTGCAGGTGGGCAGCAACAATTATGTGCAGGCGGGCGGCAGCAATAAGTTGCGGGCGTGCAGCGGCATTAAGTTGCGGGCGGCGACAGTTTTGTGCGGGCAGGCAGCAACAGTTATGTGCAGGCGGCGGCATTAAATTGTGGGCAGGCAGCGGCATTAAGTTGAAGCCGGCCTGCGGCGACAGTTACGTGCGGGCGGACAGCGACAGTTACGTCCAGGCAGGCGGTGGTATTAAGTTGCAGGTGGGCGGCGACAGTTACGATCGGGCGGGCAGTGGAATTAAATTGCAGGCAGGCGGCGGCATTAAGTTGCAGGCGGGCAGCGACATTAAATTGCGGGCGGACGAGTGACGACAGTTACGTCCGGGCGGGCAGCGGCAGTGGATAGTAGCAGGGATGGATCAGGATCCATCCCTGCTCTTAACATCTTAGACGCTGCCAGCTGAATGAGGAGCAGTGCTGTGCTCCGTCCGATCACCCCCATGCAATGTAATTTCACGAGGCTATTTTTTCCAGGGCACAGGAACCCTTTGCAGGTTTTGACGTTACACTCTCCCTTAGAAGGGGTGTAATGGGGAAATGAAGAAAGCCTTGTACAGCAGTACAACAGTACTGCTGTTATATGGACAAGGAAGTGTCCCCCCTTGGGTCAATCCCCAGAGGGAAAAGTATTAAAGAAAAAAAAATCTATTTAAAAAAAAACATCTTTTTACCCCGACCCTAAAACGCGTAGGAGAAAAAATCCCAAAAACCCCTAAATTTGTTTTTTTGGTAATTTAATTTGGAAAAAAAAAGTGATCCAAAAAAGTCCCTGTATCCCAAAATGGACCAAAAAAACCCCGACACTTCACCCACACTTTTGTTTTACTTTTTTTTTTCCTTTTTTTCCCTTTCTAAAACCTAGGTGTGTCTTATGGTCCAAAAAATACGGTACTTGCTACTTTATGGTGCTCTATCATATCAATAAAATACAGTTACGTTTATACCTGGAACATTTAAAAATTAGGAAAAGTTCAAAGGATATCTATACTTTTGCAACCCAGTGTATGTTTTATTTTAGAAGCAACATTCATTTAACTGCTAAATACGCTCAAACTTTGCTATGCAGTGTATGGAAAAGATTTCAGCTCATAATAGTAAAAACAAAGCTCAGACCCATTGTATGGGTTCATTGTGACCAACATAACAGTCTTTATGGATAAAATACATAGGTTTTCGGTTATTCAGAATGTGAACTTATAAGGGCGACATGTTGAAGGGGCTACGCCAAATATCTGCGTCTTTTCACCCCAATAAAAAGGACCCCCGCCCCATAATTTTAAAATCCCCTGTGGCCCCTTTAAACACCGACCCCGGGGGGCCTCCCGGAGGGCGGCGCATTAAAACCATAGCAAACCCAAATTTTATATTCCTACAGCATTTCTGGCGCTTACAGTTGGAAAGAATACCATTTCAAAGGGGACCACCCAAAAAAAAAGGGGTTTTTGCCCCCAGTGTAGAAGACATGATTTTGATGTGTAGGGGGTTTCATAAATCAGGGATTCTATGCTTTTTTAGCGAGACATTTGGCGTGAAAACCAAATTTCTGCGCCCCCTAAAATGAACATTAGTTCCCACTGGAGGCACCATACAGTATCATTGGATATCGATAATAACATAGTCGACACAGACTACATGAAGAACGATGTCTTTAAAGTTCTGATTGGTGAGATGGAACAGAACAGGTAATTTTATTAATAAGTGTCAAGGATTTCAGATTATAGTGAAATAAAAATTGGATTTGAATGGCGAATCACTCCCAAAATTTCCTGTACGGGAGAGGCACTGGAGGGTGGACCCAGTATACTCTAAAGGCAAAAATTTTCAACCTTTTTGTGTCTCCATCAGGGGCGTCGCTAGGCTAGGCTCGGGCCCCGAATAAAACTTTCCCCCGATTCTCCGGGCTCCAGGCCGCTGCCGGGCTTGGGGAGCCGACGGGCCCTTTTCACCCCCTGTCGTCGTTTGGGCACATGTCTGGGGTTTGCGGAGCAGAGGCGAGCGCTCCCTGACGCAACAGTGTCGGCCCGGGTCTGGGCCCCGACACTGCGGGGCCCCCGGGGTCCACACCTGGGGGCCCCGTCCGGCCCCCGTGCCCCTCCCCGGCAGCGTCGCATGATTGAGTCATCCGACTTTCCCCCCTTCCCTGGGGCGCAAAAACCGTCTCCGGGCCCAGGGGGCCCCGGAGGAGCGCGGGCTAAAGGGAAGAGCCGCTCCCGGGGGGAGTTAAAGGTTATGTTTTTTGTAATTTTTAAACGTTTACCCCTCAGTGCCCTATATACTGCCTTGCCCATAATGCCTCCCCTGGGGGCCCCCAATCCCTCCCTGTCCCCCTAAATGCCTGCCTGGGGCCCCCATATCTGCCGTCCCCCCATATCCCTCCTGTGGCCCCCATTTTATGCCTGTCCCCCTATAATGCCTGCTGTGGCCCCCATATTGCCTGTGGCCCCCATATTACTTTTCCGCCCCATATCCCTGGCTTTGGCCCCAATATATGCCTGTGCCCCTATAATGCCTGCTGTCCCCCCATATCCCCCCCCTTTTGGCCCCAAACCCCTCTTGGCCCCAAAGCTGCCTGTCCCCCTATTCCCTGATGTGCCCCCATATACTCCCCGTGGCCCCCCATATCCTCCCTGGGGCCCCCCTTTGTCCCTGGGGGCCCCCATAACTGCCCGGGCCCCCTATATTCTTGCCTCAGTTCCCCTATATACCTTCTTGGCCCCTTTAAAATACGCCTTCCCCCATTGCGGGGCCCCCATATATGCCCATGCCACCATATACTGTTGTGCCCCCTATATATTTGCCTGTGCCCCTATATCCCCGCTTGGCCCCCTATCCCGGGGCCTGTCCCCCAAATTAATGCTTCATCCCCCTATATTCCTAATGAGGGGATTATACCTTTAAAATTTAAAGAGTTGCGGGAAAAATGTGAGGATTCTAAGATTTTTTTTGTCAAATCTCAGGGATGAGTTTTGGGCCCGGGGAAATCACATGAAGGTGTAAACCCGGATGGAGAAAAAAAAGGAAAAGTGAACGACGCTGTCAAAAAGACGTCCCCGTTCCAAAATGAAAACTGCAGTGTAATCACCTTATTGTCTGCAGGCGTCTACATACAACTAGTAACTACCACTATAGGTACATATGGCGTGGTATATGTTTTCGGCCCTGGAAAGCTGATAGTACATGTGGGTTTCGCAGGATTATTTGACCCTTATGTAGAAATATTTTTGGGTCTTGGTTTTGTAGGAGGGTTTTATAAAAAACCACTTGTCGGGTGATTTGCCCATTTTATCGGTGTATTTTTGGTGACTGTTTAGTGGTATTGTCATTTAAAGGTGGAAGTTTAATAAGTAAAATTTGTCATTGGTGTTTTTACTGTACGTACTGCTGAGGAGTTTCCCCCGGGTCTTGTGTGGGATGTGCAGAAATTTTAGTGACAGGAACCCCAAGGTTTTCCTGTAAAAAAAACATCCCATTTACAATGGGGTTTTGAAAAAATGTGTGTGAAACCCCCCCAGAAAAAAAAAAGGGGCCCCGGCCCCCGGATGTTTAGGACCCTACAACGCCCTGGTTCCAAAACAGGCACGTGATTAGGGGGATACTGGATATTTGCAGGTTCCCCCTTTTTTTCATTCAATGCCGGAACTCCAAAAGAAAAAATTTATTTTTGTTTTTGTTATCGGGGTTTGTATTTTAAATTTATGTATGTGAACTTTGAATACTTACCTTGCGTGCGCCTCTTTTTGGAGTCTTAAAAACATGCTTGTTCTTAGAGATCCATAGAAATTTTGAACACGAAACACGTGGTTTCTGAAATCCTTGACACTTTTACTAATAAAAGAACCTCATGATCGAGCGCTAGACTGGTTCTTGTCCTGTCCGATCTCACCAACTGATACTTTGAAGACATCGTGGTTTGTGGACACCAATTACTAGTTCGTCCCTCTCATCCATGCCTTCAGAGGTCAAGTAGCGCCTCAAGCTGCTGACCCAACAATTTAATTGGAGTGTTGTGCCTCTATTGCACAACAATTCAAGATGAGCACAGTATAATAGTCTCACACTGTATCATTTAATATTAAAAAAGCGCTTCTTTCTTCTTCTTTTGTCTTTATTGGCTAAACCACATGAAAACATTTATATGCATTTAGGGCGACATGTATGAATGTTGTCCCCCAACGCAATTTTTATGCCACATTAGCAGTGTAAATTGACGAATTTATTACCCGTTTACTGCTGGCCCCTAATTGGGTGTTTTGTTCCCCCTATGATAAACCCGACTCAGGTAAACCACCTTTTAAACTTGGCCTTTTTTTTTTCCACAGTAAAGTGCCGGGTTTTGCCCCTCCCCCCTCCCCAAAAAAGTTATATCTATTTTTTGGTGCGATGCCCCAAAACACCCCACATCTTGGGGCATTTCAAAATGGGCGGGGGAACCCCGAATGCACCCCCACTTTTGGTGTGTCCTGCTCATACATTAAGAACAGGCTGCACCAGTTTTTAGGCTGAAAGGACACCAGAATACTGGCGCAGCCCCGTAAATACAAGTCGCTCTTAGTGGTTTTTTTATGCATATTTATAGCACTTTTTGACATGAGCTTTAATAAACAAAATTCACTCCATTTAAGGTGTGGCTCCACTTTAAAGTTGCTTTGCATAATTACAACACACATCATTTACCTGGCAGCACTAATAACAATCTAATGTTCTTTAAAAGAAGTCACATTACTGAATGCTCACAGTTTTGGTTTTATTGTAGAAATACAACGAGACCAATGAACAGATCTTGTGCTCCAGTGTTCTCCAGTCAATGTTTCTCACGGGATGTCCATCTCTGCCTTCCTCTTGTCAGCTCCTCACAAACGCTCCAATATTTTCCTCCCTCCTCCATACTTGGGGGCCCACTACTAAAACACATCAGATTCTCCTCCACTTTTACTAGTTTCAAAACTAACCTTAAAAAAGCATCTGTTTAGGTCAGCCTACAACTTTGATGAACCCCATTGCCACTACTCCATTATACAAAAAATGCCGACCGCAAATTTTTGTTTTATCCCTTCTCCCTTTTTAAAATTGAAAAACCTTTTTTCAGACAAAGGGGGCCTCTCTCCCTCGTTCTGGTATTTTTTTGACTTTCTTTACTTTGGTCTTATGTTACGGATGATGTAATCCATTTCCAATGTACAGTGCCCTGAAATTAATGACACTTTAGAATATGTAAGAATATATTGGCTAAACATCTGCAAGGTAAGGCAGCATTCATAGTAGAAAAAAAATTTTTTGGAGGGAAATTTTTTCTTGATGTCCCCATTATATTTGAAAAAAAATATGTGGTACGGCACACCCTTGTGCCGTGGAGGAGCGGCGCCCCAAAAAGGGTTTAATCCCCTGGTCATCCCCCACACCCAGGGGAGGGGGCGATAGCCCAGGGGTGACAGCCGGCCCTTTTAATCAAACTTAGGAGGCCCGGAGGCCCCCACAATGGGGTGCTGGGGCGGTGCCGGGGCCCCATTTAAATTGCTCATCTTTGCCTGGAAGGTAATCCCTTTTTCCTTCCCCTTTTTTCCCCGTTTGTGTTTGTTTACCTCAGCTTACCAGACCTGGCTTGCTCCTTGAAAAGTTTCTTTTCTTTTTTCTGTACCGCGTTTCATCCCTGTTTGACCCTTGGCTTGTTTCCCCTTATTTTTTCTGTTTCCCATTTTTTGGCTTTACCCGAACCGGGTTTCAGACCCCGGGCTGATCGACTTGCATTTGCCCGACCCCTGCACGTATTTTGTGGGACTGTCGTCCAGTTGGGGGGCTGCCATCTAGGGGAGCTGCCAAATAGGGGGGGGACAATGGGCTGGGGGGCAATCGGGCCCACTGACCTATTAATGTAAAGTTTTTATTTTCTCCTGTATTTCCAATGAATCAGAGAAAGACTTCTGGATGCCTCTAATTTTATGAGCAATAGACTTCTATGGCTGCTTATTTATGGCTCTGTACAATCTGGAGCTTATATGAAGCTATAGGTGTCGTGCAATGTGTCCCGTATTAAAAAGGGGAAAATGGGTTTTTGGGTTTTGACATCTATACCCTATTATCAGGCCGCCCGCAAAGCTGAGCAGATGCTGGGTTCAACTGCACTTGAGGTGCCTGAAGCTCTGCTGGGGAAGCAGTTGCCTACAAAATGTAGTACAGGTTTTATGGAATAAATATACTGAGCACTACAGGCCATTGTAGTGGACGGTGGAGCAGATGAAATAATGAGCATGAGCAGCCAACACATACTCTTTTTACTATGTATATCCAGGCCAGTTTTGGGCCATGATGAACCCTGACATGGTATATATGGTGGATGGTTGGCAATTGACAGGGTATGACTAAAAACAAATGAGGTTGGTCAGTAAATAGATATGGATTTGGTAGAAAAAAGCCAAAAGTGGTGGGTCGGGCCTGTTTGAACAAACTTAAAGAAAAATTTAAAGGGGTTTGGGGTTTGTACAGGTCTGTTTTCACCCCAACTTTGATTTTGTGGTTTTTCATTACCTGAAATGGCCCTATGATTATCATAGGTTCCAGTGAGGACCATACCTCCCAACTTTTAAGATGGTCAAAAAGGGACATCTAGAGTTTATTGTGTTAATGATCCAATTTTAAATGCACAGTGATACACTTGAATAAATTTTTTTTGGAAAATTTTAAAAAAAATATTTCGGGGAAATTAAAACATTTTTTTTGGTCTACATTTCACAAAATGTAAAATAATTTTAATTTTCTAATAAAGTTGGGGCAGAAGGATTTTTTTGGTGGGTAAGTTAGTAAGTTAATTAATGAAAATCTATTTCCCATGTGAAAAAGAGGGACATTCAAAGAGCATAGAGGGATAGAGGGGTATGGGTTTAAAATAGGTACTGTCACTCCAAAAGAGGGACACATGGGAGGTATGGGGAGGACAATGGTGGAGGTTACCTATTGAGGACATGGATGTGAGCTTTTTTATCAGGAGATGAGACATCTGAGTCATTCAGTTATGTCTGACCCTTAGATACTCTGTAGGGCAGTTCTCACCATGGTTCCCTGTTTTTCACAGCTTCTTTCACTTTCTTGATATTCATTCCCCTATCATTCTTGATGGTCTCCAACCAACAGACCTTTGGGTTCCCCTGTTTCCTTTTACCATTAACCCTCCTGTAAAGCATCTCCATTTCTAGTAATTCGCCCTCATCACATGACCAATATAAATCACTGTACATCCGGTGATCTTGCCTTCCAGGGACAATCCTGGTTTTATATAATGACGAACATCTTTGTTGGTGATCCTAGCTATCCATGGGATTCATCGGTGTCTTCTCCAGCACCAGAATTTAAAAAGCATAAAATTTTCTACTGCCTGCTTTCATGAGCGTCCACGTCTCAGTCATATGCTGTGATGTGGAACACAATGCCAGTGATCAGTCTTTGTTTGGTGGAGGTTGGGACATCCTTGCACTTCCATATTTGATCCATGGCTGCACGACCAGGACCTATTCAATGCTTTATCTCTGCTGTTGACCCATCACTGTGATCAATGACTGATCCTAGAAAAATGAAGCTGTCCATCAGCTCCATTTCTTCATTGTTGATCTTTATCTGGACTTCGCTTTTGGTGATCGTCTTGATCTTGGTCTTCTAGTTGTTCAGGTAATGTCCCATCTTGTCACTTTCTTCTCCCCAGTTTTATATCACTTCTCCAGGTCCTTTTCACTCTGCCACCCAGGTTCTATCACCTATTTTACCCTCAACACTTGAAGCATCTAAGTCCAGCTTCTTAATGATTACTCCTGCATCAAGGTTGAAAAGAAAAGGAAAGAGTATGTATCCTTGTCTTATGCCCTTTTACTGTATTTCCATACCTGAGTCACACCGTGGCTATTTGAGTGTCATGGAGTAATTTGATTAACTTGATCAGTTGTTCAACATAGTCAAAAGTTTTGGTGTAATCAATGAAGCAAAGATGGAGCTCTTGTGGTACTCTATCACCTTTTCTTTGGTCCACCTCATGGGTTCCTCTGCCCTTACAAAAATCAGCTTGGGCGTCAGGGAGTTCTCGATCAAGGATGTTGCCTAAGCACTTGTGGATGATCATTAAAAGCACCTTGCTGATAAGGAACATTAGGTCAATTTTTCTATAATTTACACGATCCCTGGTGTCACCTTTATTCAACAGAGGGATTAAAACTAATCTTTTCCAGTCATTTGACCATGTGCAGGTCCTACAGATTTTCTGGAGAAGTGTTGTCAGTGCAGTACTTGGAGCTGGTGTGAGCAGCATTCCAGGGATTCTATCAGCGTTGGGTGTTTTATTTTTTGGCAGCTGTCTCGGCACCCAATCCATTTCATTTTCCAATACGTCTAGTTCCTGTTCCTTCTGTTTCAATCCACTTCACCTTCCAGTAGGTCTGTTTCCTGTTCTCCTGGCCCCTTAAGCTCACACTATGTGTGCTAGCACATAGTTTCTCTGTATCTTCTTTCCATTTGTGTTTGAAGTCCTGCTGGTTACTTTCATTAATTTCATTCCTAATATGGTCCTTGATGGTTGCTTGGCATGCTGAGAAAGGTTTCTTCACTCTCACCATGGCAAGTAATTTCCTAGTGTTGGCTTCCCAGTATTCCTCCTGCATCTTTGCAATTTCTTTATGTTTCACATACCTGCTTCTTTTTTCTATACAGACTTCGACTCATTTGTCCATGAAAATGTTTTAAAGTCATATGTCATCCAACGTTTGCATGGCCTATACATCATTTATGTTTTTCTATTTGCAATTCTGTCTGTAAGGTCAGCATACCCGAGTTGTTTTTTTTACTGTTTGACTATGTTCACACGCAGGGGCATAACTAGAGAAGCCCGGGCCCCAAGGCAAACTTTTGGATGGGCCCCCCCCCCCCTCGCCCACCTCCCCGACCACGACCACTTACCAGGACATGCACTTAGATAATGTACATAATCCAAGGGGCAAAGACCCCACCATACTATCACCATCATACTGCTACAATCAAATCCCACTATATAAGACCGCATTACCATAAACGCTATTACATAAGGGGACCTGATTATACCACCAGAACATGACCACAAATTACCCCCAAACATAGTGACTGAATAATACCCTACACTAATTACTGATCAGTCTACAAAGACCAATATGTCTAATAATAATAATAATATATAAAAATTTATAGTGACCATATAGTGGTAGACACCAGTGTACACAGGCTCTGCAGACTGTATATAACCCCCATTACAGTGACCATATAGTGGTAGACACCAGTGTATACAGGCTCTACAGACTGTATATTACCTCCATACAGTGACCATATAGTGGTAGATAGCAGTGTACCAGGCTCTGCAGACTGTATATTACCTCCATACAGTGCCCATATAGTGGTATACACCAGTGTACACAGGCTCTGCAGACTGTATATAACCACCATACAGTGACCATATAGTGGTAGATAGCAGTGTACACAGGCTCTGCAGACTGTATTTTACCTCCATACAGTGACCATATAGTGGTAGACACCAGTGTACACAGATTCTGCAGACTGTATATTACCACCCTAAAGTGATAATTCAGTGGTGGAAAGCAATGTACACAGGCTCTGCAGACTGTATATTACCTCCATACAGTGACGATATAGTGGTAGATAGCAGTGTACACAGCCTGTGCAGACATATAAGGGATTACAGTGCAGTTACATCTTGTGACTCACAGGTGATGTTTCTCTGACCAGTCATTGACTTTCTCTTTTCTTCTGCATCCGTCCAGACCTTCATGATGACATCTCCCGACCACTTGTCCCTGCAGATTTAGACACAAATATCTGCCCCCCTGGCTATATGGGGTCCATTTAGGCAGGCAGGGTTTAGATAGGATATATGGGGCCCCAAATAGGCAAGGTTTAGGTAGCAATGAGTGCCCATATAGGCAGGCAGGGTGTAGGTAGTTTTTAGGGAGCCATACAGGTAGACAGGGGTTAGGTGGGCTATAGGGGCCATAAGGTAGGGTTTAGGAAGCTAAAGGGGCCCCATATAAGTAGACATGCAGGCTTGTGGGGGTATACAGGCAGGCTGGTGGGGGTATAGGGCAGGCATGTGGGGGCTGTAGAGGCAGGCATGTGGGGGCTGTAGAGGCAGGCATAGGGGGCTGTATAGGCAGGCATGTGGTGGATGTATAGGCAGGCATATGGGGGCTGTATAGGCAGGCATATGGGGGCTGTATTGGCAGGCATTGGGTGGCATCTAGGCAGGCATAGGGGGGTATATAGGCAGGCATAGGGGGCTGTATAGGCAGGCATGTGGGGGCTGTAGAGGCAGGCATCGGGGGCTGTATAGGCAGGCATGTGGGGGCTGTATAGGCAGGCATATGGGGGCTGTATAGGCAGGCATATGGAGGCTGTATAGGTAGGCATATGGGGGCTGTATAAGCAGGCATATGGGGGCTGTATAGGCAGGCATATGGGGGCATATAGGCAGGCATATGGGGCTGTATAGGCAGGCATAGGGGGCTGTATAGGCAGGCAGGCATATAGGGGGCTGTATAGGCAGGCATGTGGGGGCTGTAGAGGCAGGCATGTGGGGACTGTAGAGGCAGGCATGTGGGGGCTGTAGAGACAGGCTTGTGGGGGTATAAGGCAGGCATGTGGGGGCTGTAGAGGCAAGTATGTGGGGGCTGTATAGGCAGGCATGTGGGGACTGTATAGGCAGGCATATGGGGCTGTATAGGCAGGCATATGGGGATGTATAGGCAGGCATATGGGGGCTGTTGTGGCAGGCTTTTGGGGGCTGTATAGGCAGGCATTTGGGGGCGTATAGGCAGGCATTGGGTGGCATATAGGCAGGCATAGGGGGGTGTATAGGCAGGCATAGGGGGCTGTATAGGCAGGCATATAGGGGGCTGTATAGGCAGGCATATAGGGTGCTGTATAGGTAGGCAGGCATATATGGGGCTGTATAGGCAGGCAGGCATATAGGGGGCTGTATAGGCAGGCAGGCATATAGGGGGCTGTATAGGCAGGCATATGGGGGATGTATAGGCAGGCATATGGGGGGTATATAGACAGGCAGGCATATAGGGGACTGTATAGGCAGGCAGGCATATAGGGGGCTGTATAGGTAGGCAGGCATATAGGGGGCTGTATAGGCAGGCATATAGGGGGCTGTATAGGTAGGCAGGAATATATAGGGGGCTGTATAGGCAGGCAGGCATATAGGGGGCTGTATAGGCAGGCATAGGGGGGTGTATAGGCAGGCATAGGGGGCTGTATAGGCAGGCAGACATATAGGGGGCTGTATAGGCAGGCAGGCATATAGGGGGCTGTATAGGTAGGCAGGCATATAGGAGGCTGTATAGGCAGGCAGGCATATAGGGGGCTGTATAGGCAGGCATATAGGGGGCTGTATAGGCAGGCAGGCATATAGGGGGCTGTATAGGCAGGCAGGCATATTGGGGGTATAGGCAGGCATATGGGGGGTATAGGCAGGCATATGGGGGTATAGGCAGGCATATGGGGGTATAGGCAGGCATATGGGGGTATAGGAAGGCATATGGGGGTGTATAGGCAGGCATATGGGGGTGTATAGGCAGGCATATGGGGGTGTATAGGCAGGCATATGAGGGTGTATAGACAGGAATATGAGGGGGTATAGGCAGGCATATGAGGGGGTATAGGCAGGCATATGGGGGTATAGGCAGGCATATGGGGGGTATAGGGAGGCATATGGGGGGTATAGGCAGGCATATGGGGTGTATAGGCAGGCATATGGGGGTATAGGCAGGCATATGGGGGTATAGGCAAGCATATGGGGGTATAGGCCGGCATATGAGGGGGTATAGGCAGGCATATGAGGGGGTATAGGCAGGCATATGGGGGGGTTTAGGCAGGCATATGAGGGGGTATAGGCAGGCATATGAGGGGGTATAGGCAGGCATATGGGGGGTATAGGCAGGCATATGAGGGGGTATAGGCAGGCATATGGGGGTGTATAGGCAGGCATATGGGGGGTATAGGCAGGCATAGGGGGGTGTATAGGCAGGCAGGCATATAGGGGGCTGTATTGGCAGGCATATAGTGGGCTGTATAGGCAGGCATATGGGGGGGTATAGGCAGGCATATGGGGTGTATAGGAAGGCATATGGGGGGTATAGGCAGGCATATGGGGGTATAGGCAGGCATATGGGGGTATAGGCAGGCATATGGGGGTATAGGCCGGCATATGGGGGGTATAGGCAGGCATTATGGGGCGGTATAGGCAGGCATAGGGGGTATAGGCAGGCATATAGAGGGGTATAGGCAGGGGATATGGGGGGGTATAGGCAGGCTATTGGGGGTATAGGCAGGCATATGAGGGGGGGATAGGCAGGCATATGGGGGTTGGGCAGGCTATGGGGTAGGTAAAATAAGAATAATCACTTACTCACCTCAGTCCACGCTCCCCCGGCTCACTCTGCTGCTCTCCCTGCGCTCTACGCTCCCGCCGCGGGCGGCGCAGTGATGTGACGTCACCGCGCGCGCCCACGTAACCACAGAGCGCCGGCAGAGCGGAGCGATCGGCGCTCCGTACTGATAGCTCCAGCCAGCGCTGCCTCTGAACGCTCGGGCGGGAGGCCCCGGGCGTTCAGAGGGAGTATGCGCCGGCCCCGCAGCTCCCCGTCCGCTGCAGTGAACAGTTACGTTCACTGCCGGCGGGCCCAGAAGCGGCATTACCTGGGTAGCGGACGCGATAGCAGCTGCCCCAGGGCCCCCCTAGGCGAGGGGCCCCATAGCAACTGCTACCCCTGCTACCCTGGTAGTTACGCCCCTGTTCACACGACATATTGCGATGCAATACGCTGGGTGTTTTAGAAGTATGCGTTAGCCAGCACGTACTTCTAAAGCGTGGGTGGAGCGCAGTCCCATTGACTTCTATCATCCCTGAGCTTAAACACCGGAAAGAAGCGACATGTCACTTCTTTCCGGTGTTTATTATGTGTCGGGGATGACAGACGTAATTCATAGCTCACTATGAGCTATGAATTACCATTATTGCGGGGTGCATTTTCGGCGTATTGAAGCACAATTACGTGCTAAAATACGCCCTGCAATTATGCCGTGTGAACATACCCTTTGAGATAAAACTACTAGCTGTCTTGCACTACTTAGGCATGAGGAAGCTACCAATTCAGGACCTGTAAAGTGTCTATTTCTTAAATTGCAAATTCTTATTCTCTAGTTGATATGTATATCTGGGTCCTCAGAATCCAGTTTGCCTTCTTCTCTTAAGACAGTAATTGAAACCTGTGTATGAAATCTTCAGTTCATTGGGAACTTAATATGTAAAAACTTATAGTACATGTACAGACCCGTATTTACAGCTCATGATGCCCTAAGTCCTGAGGCTGAATACAGCCCTACGTGAATGGAGATTATGTATTTATAAAATTAAACAACTGCGTCTCATGAACACTAATCTATATAGAATAGTAAAGCTCAAAAAATAAAAGAATACCACTATACTGTACAGGGATAATATAAGATCCTCACACCATGACCAAATATTGCCAACAAATGAACCATACAGAGATTGAATCATACTACCATGATTAGACTGAATAACATTGTCATACAGTGACAGGATAATATACACTGTATATGGAATGAATATTGGCACCATCCAACAGTTCAGTAACACCATCATACACATAATTAACAAATCACCATACATTTAATAAATTATACCACCACACAGCAAATTAATAACGCTACCATATGACAACTAGATAATACTGCTAAACTGTGTCGAGATGCTACTTTCAGACAGGCACTCTACATAGTGACATCACACTGCAGACGGTAGAATTGAAAATCATGGATGTTGTCTATTCTGATTAGAGTCACTTGCTTTCCCAATCCTCTCCTTCCAGCCCAGATCATTATAAAGGCTTCTTCCAGTTTGTAACACAGACATTTTTAGGTTCTTACTTCACATTCCCACTTCATGCATTAATCTAAGGTCCCTAAAACAGTGCAAGCCTCTGTTACTGTAACTTTTTGTAGTCACTATAGTGTCTCCAAAATAATATTAATGTTCCATATACAAATAGGGCCATATATGTCTCTCAAAGTGCTCCATACAGAATTGTGCCATACAGTGAAGGAAATAATTATTTGATCCCTTGCTGATTGTGTAAGTTTGCCCACTGACAAAGACATGAACAGTCCATAATTTTAAGGGTCGGTTAATTTTTAAAATTGAGAGATAGAATATCAAAATACATCCAGAAAATCACATTGTATAAATTATATAAATGTATTTGCATTTTGCTCAGATAAATAAATATTTGATCCCACTGGCAAAAAAAGACAATACTTGGCGGCAAAACCCTTGTTGGTAAGCTCCAATTTATTTATTTTTCACTTTCCCATGACAGAGCCGCTCTGTGATTGGTTGAAACAAGGCAGGTTTTACTGCTAGATAGTTTAAACAAATGATGCCCAGAGTACACAGTAAGGCTATGTTCACACGGCGTAATTTCAACACATTTCACTGCGCATTTGCTCTCTAATAGAGAACTATGGATTACATCTCGTTCCCCCGCGCGTACAATACGATTGGATTGTACATGCGGGGAGATAAGTGACATGTCAATTATTCACGGCGAATACGCGGCGCGAGTAATGAATGTCAATGGGGCCGGTGGGCTATTCCCCCCCCCCCCCCCCCGCGCGCTGCGTTAGTATGCACATATTAGCGCGAGCTCCCGAAAAACATGATGTACTGCGGCGCGTACTGTACGAGCCGCAGTACATGGTGTGAACATACCCTTAGGATGCTTTCACACAGTGCATTTTCTTTTGCAGAACTACACAGCAATTAATGCAAAAAAAAAAAACTATGCACCAAAAAAAAACGCACCAGAGACGTACTGTGTAAAAGCACCTAATTCTGCTTTGGACTGGTGTCACATGCAATTTTTTTCTTTTGTTTTTGTTTTTTTAAACGCTGCTATTTTGCAGGAGTTTTTCCTATATTTTTTTGCGTCAAAACCAGAAGTGGATTAAAAAAGGAATGAGGGAAATAAATGAATGACTTCAACTACTTCTTGCCGGATTTACTTCTGGCTTTGGTTCAAAAAGCTGAATTGTATAGGAGTATTTAGCACCGTTATGGTAAGTTGACATGCAACAGATTTGTTTCTAAATTTCTGCAACTGAAAAGTCATTTAATTCACCTTGATGGGGATTTTAGAAATGTATACACATAGGGGGACATGAATGAAAACTGCCTACGTGTAAGACTTTCTTTGTTCCCCATAGCAACCAATCAGAGCTCTGCTGTCATTTCACATAGTGATTGGTAGCTATAGGCAACAAATAAAGTATTTTCTCCCAATAATATAAAAAACAACTCCATTCAGATATATATAAAGGAATTTTTAGAAAAAGGAATCTGAAGCGTGTGAACCTCTCCTTACAGTCATATATTTTAAGCGTTATATGATGCTAGTGGTTTGATGTTTATTGTTCTAGGCATTGTATAGGTTACTGAGTACTGAAATGCACTATTGTAGGGTTCATGCTCATATTGATATTATGTCGTATTATGCTGCATTGTCTGATAGTATTTATTTGAAATAGTTTAAAATAAAATGTACAGAAAGTTGCGGCACACATACTAAAATATTATCTCAGCTGCGTGATTGATAACTATCACACTATCCTGCTCTAACTCTAACATGGAGCATGACTACTGAAATATGTAGCCAATACTACTGGACATTTTCTATTTCAAATGTGCCTAAAAATCGATGCAAGTACATTACCAATAGCTCAATTGGCTATAGTTTAGTGTACCTACTGTAAGGGCTTGTCTACACGGCAAGGGTTTTTTAACGGTTTTACAGACGAACCTTTAGAACGGACCTCTATGGAAAATCCGTGCAGCGGTCCCCACTGCACGGGTTTTCCGCTGGATGGTTTTGTAGAACAACCAGCGGTTCGAAAAAGATTGCGCATGCTCATTCTTCCACCCAGTTTTCGGACAGAATATGAACATCTCAATGCGAGGGAAGAGGGCTTTTCTCCGCAAACAGCGGAGAAAGGCTATCCCTCTGCAGACGTGTGCACGGCCGCAAAACAGAACAAATTTGCTCTATGCCGTGGGGACATGCCCTAAAGGTACATTCACATGGCATATATTCGGTCTGTATTTCGGACTGCAAATCTGGTAATTCATATCTCTCGTTGAGAGCTATGATTACCTGACGTTTCCCAGATGCCCTTACGCGCCAGGGAAAGTGAAAGTCTATGGAAGTCAGCGCAGTGCATTTAGAAGTAAACACCAGCCAGTGCGTACTTCTAAAACACCCAACGTATTGTACCGCGTACAGTACGTGCCGAGATATGCGGTGTGAACATACCCTAAGGGCACATCCACACAGCAAGGGTTTTCAGTCGGTTTTCAGATTTAAAAACTGTCTGAAAACCGACTGTCGACCATCCCCATAGACTTTACTAGAAAATCCGCCAGTAGTCTACACTGCACGTTTTTTCTACTGAGCGGATTTTTACACCACCGGCATTCTGAAAAACTCGGAACATGCACAATCTGCCGCCCGGTTTTGTACAGAAGGTGTGCTATTCAATGGTTAAGGTGGACAGGGGAATCCGCAAACTGCAGACAGAACCGTCCCCCAAAACCATTCAAAAGATGATAAAATACCATCCGGATTCTTTTACACCATATGTCCGTACCCTAAATACGGCCCTGAAACCACTACACGTCACATTTATTTCACTAAAGAAGGTTCTAATTCATCTTGTAAGCATAACTGAGACCTTATATCTTCACAAGTGACAACACTGCAATGTGTTTAGGTCCCTAATTTTATGGACACCCTTAACTATGTATTATTCATTGGTTCAATTAATCAAGCTAGCTCAGATATCATCGGGCATTTGCCATTTTGATGACATAGGTTATAGTTGTTTCTAATATCTTGCAAAAGTCTCCAATAAACTTGTCAATGAACCTTAATAAACCCTGAGCATAAATTGCTGCCCATGAAAATAAGTGTATACAGAAATGTGACATTTACAGTAAGTGACTTCTGGAACCGGTCTTAATACCATGAGCCAAAGGAAAACAATTAGAAATGTGTTATGCCATCATTTCATTTTATTGCCAACAGTAAATAAAGTTCAATTTT
The DNA here is from genome assembly GCA_025379985.1 of Phyllomedusa bahiana. Taxonomy (NCBI): domain Eukaryota; kingdom Metazoa; phylum Chordata; class Amphibia; order Anura; family Hylidae; genus Phyllomedusa; species Phyllomedusa bahiana. The sequence goes on from JAODAL010025009.1 coordinate 53,852, forward strand.
CTGATTATAGAGATAATTCTCAGACTTTTTTCCCCACCAGTATCCTTGATGTGTTTATTTTCCCCCATCGTGCATCGACTCACACATCCTGAAGCCATTAATCTGTCTTCACCACATATTTGGACAAGAAATTGATAAGATTACCGTTACCACAATAAATACACAGTTCTAGCCACTGTTTACTAGTGTTGACCTCACGATGCTTTAGCAATTAGTTGACCTCTTAACTAACGGGCATGCTGACCTCTAATGATATACCAACGTCCCAATGAAAGATACACAAAGGACCAAACTTTGTAAGTTTACATAACTCAACGATTTTCAAGAACCATAGAAAGAAAAGAACATATGTAGCCTTAAAGGGATGTTCTCACCCTGCTTTTTTTACAGAGTCTGCTCTTCACAACCAGCTTCAAGCTCCCACTTTCTGTTCAGGCTGTGGGTGGTTCGACAGCAGTGAATGACATTTCAGTCTGGCTATTGATCCTGTTAGAGGGACATTGCTAATAGAAGAGGTTAAAAAGTAAGGCAGAAGGCTACACAGCTCTAAAGGGTTAATCTTTGTCAAAAACTAAGTTTGTCAGTAACTTACTAATAAGACAAAGTAGGAAGTGATGTCATTATCCCTGACCATACTGGCAATCAGAGCAGAAGCTTGAGGACACAAAAACACAAACTGCTCCTAGCTCTGAAAGGAAGCAAAATCAAAACAGCAATGAATTTGGTAACAGTCTTCATTTGCCTATGCCTACATGTTTAAAGATAGAATACTTTTTTAACTCCTTAACAACTGCCCATTTTTTTTTATGGTGGCGGTGCAGGTCGTTCTTCTGATGTCACTGCAAACAGAGCGGTTTAGCCACTCCCAGGGCTGCAGCTGTGATAGGAATAGAGCTGTAGTTAAAGGCCTCGTTCACACGACTTATTTCAGAACGTATTTACATCGGATTGCCGATCGTAAATACGTTCTGAAATCAGTTGAAAATCAGTTGCAAATAAGTGCCACTAAGTGTGGCACGTATTTGTAACTGATTTCCCGACGGATTCACCATCTCCAGTCATTGTAGGTGGTGAATCCGTCCGTAAATAATTGACATGCACATTGTTTTTCCGTCCGGATTGCCGTCGTCAATCCGCGGCGGCAATCCGGCACGGAAATACGCGTCGTGTGAACGACGAGCCGTATTTTCTATTGAAATCACTAGAAAATAGGCTGTTACTTATTTCTGACTGATTTGCCGCCGGATTGACGATCGTCAATCCGTCGGCAAATCCGCGGCGAAATAAGCCGTGTGAACGAGGCCAAAGGCTCTGTTCCTAGAACAGCCTCTGTAAGCACCGTGAAGCAGAAGAAACCTCAAGTTCATGACTGCAGCATAATAAAAGGCATTCCCCTGCTCCATCAGTGACCCGGGGAACAGTCAGTCCTGGGACCTAGATTAGCCCCAGGGCTGTCTGTATAGGAAGCCTGCAGTCAGGGCACACATATGCTAATACATTACTAAGTTTAAAAAAAAAAAGTGTAAAATAGTAAAAAAAAAAGTAAAAAAAACAAACTTTAAAAAGTGTTGAAAAAATAAATAAAATAAATAATAAAATAAAAATAAATATTTAATAAAAAAGTTGTGCATACATTAAACACACAATAAAAACTACACATATTGGATATCCGGATGACCGTTATAACCTGTAGAATTCATCTAACAGGTTATTTTGACATTCAAATTAAAAAAACAGTGGCACACTATGGACTAAAGAAACTATCAAAAAGGACATAGGAATTTTAGAAAAAGCATTACTGCTAACTAGGATACATGGAAACATTTTTTGAGGTTCTTAGTTCACACTTTTGGCCTAAAATGCTTAAGCTCACTTCCGAACTTCACCGGGGTCTCAGGCAAGTGGGTCCTACGCTATTGTTACCTCTCTATTGGGTCCTATTCAGACCTGCATATTTCAGGGAGTGAAGGCACCCGCTTCAAAGCACACTGCACTGATTTAAAACCTGAGGAAGTGGGTGGGGTGCAAAAACCAAAATGGAGGCAGCCACTCCTCCCTCCATATAATCAGTAACAACACTTGGTTTTGCACATCAAAAAAACTTTGTTTAAAAAAAGGCACAAATGCACACTGGTGTGGCAGCAATACATATACACATTCAAATTAAAAAAACAGTGGTACACTATGGACTAAAGAAACTATCAAAAAGGACATAGGAATTTTGGAAAAAGCATTACTGCTAACTAGGATACATAGAAAAAAAATTTGAGGTTCTTAGTTCACACTTTTGGCCAAAAATGCTTAAGCCCACTTTCGAACTTCACCAGGACCTCAGGCAAGTGGGTCCTACGCTATTGTTACCTCTCTACCTGCCTGAGGTCCTGGTGAAGTTCGGAAGTGGGCTTAAGCAGTTTTGGCCAAAAGTGTGAACTAAGAACCTCAAAAAAAATTTCCATGTATCCTAGTTAGCAGTAATGCTTTTTCCAAAATTCCTTTGTCCTTTTTGATAGTTTCGTTAGTCCATAGTGTGCCACTGTTTTTTGAATTTGAATGTCTATATGTATTGCTGCCACACCAGTGTGCATTTGTGCCTTTTTTTAAACAGAGTTTTTTTATGTGCAAAACCAAATGCTGTTTTTAACAGGTTATTTAGTGTGAAATGTGAATGGTGCAAAAAATAATTTAAAAAAACAAAAAATAAAATCTTTTTGAAAAAATTCTGCATTCTGCAGTAATTTATTCGGGAAATCAAACTATGCTCCCCAAAAATACAACTTCTTCCGCGTATAACAAGACCTCAAACAACTGCGTCACTTAAAAGATAAAAAAGTTACGACTGTTGAAACGCAAGGAAGCAAAAACTACAAAATGTAGCTGCTCATTAAGTACTTTTTCAGGCCTGGGGCTTAAGAGGTTAAAGAGTAAGGTACAATTTATTACCAAGTCTAAGTCCCAGCGCTTAGAAATGATGTGTTGGATGGTTGTTGAGGGAGCATGTAGTAAGTTTCTGTAAAGATAACACTACTATATCTCATCAAACTAAACCACATGCAGCATAAGTGACACACTGCCAAAATCAGTATGTTTATAACTTCTTTATGCTGAGCTTTGAGAAAGCTTGATAAACTGATTCTCTTTAAAGAAAAGGCAAACTTCCTCAACAATTTTACTATTACTTAATTGTATATAAACTTAAATGCTGAAACGTTGCAAAAAAAGCTTCATTAAAAAAATCGACTATCATTTTTGTTTGTCATTTGTCTTAAACTCCTGTGCAGATCTATGTGTCACCATTGTCACAGACTACAAATATACCCAGTCTAGTCTGATCCTGCAGTCACACTTCCTTTTGTCCATCCCCTATATCTTATTAGCCTACATAGGAAGATTAGTAAGAAGTAGCAGATGAAGGGATAGCAACGTGAGTGCAAGATCAGATCAGACAACACGGGATTTGTTTGTAGTCTGTAACCATGGAGACACATTGGTCTCTATAGTACATCTAGATACATACAATAGAAAATTTTACAAAAAAAACAAAATTGATTGGTACCTCCACACAAAATTACATAAATTGTGCAAATGTACGCTGCCATGACTGAAATCAAGATTATTTGCAAAATTGCTTTATTTTAGATGCACTGATATAGTGTTTAAAATTGGTAGATCTTCCCTTTCAGTATGCAAATGATACATTCTGTATGGACTCCACCTAATAACCTAATAACCCTAAGGCTATGTTCACACGGCTTATTGCGTCACAATACGGCGGTTGTTTTGGAACCAAGCGCTGATTAGCACGTAATTCCAAAGCACGGGAGGGCCGACCGGGCGCCAGCTCCATAGACATGCATTGACAGAAGCGCGTAATTGCCGCTAACAATTGACATGTCAATTCTCCTCCCATGCGTACAATACGATTGTATTGTACGCGTGGGGGGGGGGGGGGGCAACATGTTATCCACAGTTCTATATGAGAGCTATGAATCAACGTAATTGCGGCACACATTTCGCTACGAATAAAGCGCAATACGCGGCGAAATACGCTTCAAAATAAGCTGTGTGAACATACCCTTAGAGACAATGTTTATGATGGAAATTGTATCACTGCTTCTATTAATTATGTGCACAACATCTAGTAACGAGGCACCAGTGAATGGGTGGGTCTTCAGTGGTGTGTGCACTGAGACAACAGAGACTTTGCACTGCACTCATTGGTCGTTAAAGAAAAACCCTGGTGCCATGTGCTAAACCCTGCAATGTGACCTGTGTGTAACTGTTGCCCCAGGACTCATTGAGACATTGTTCTTCTTGTGACTTTCCAAGATTATTCCACCAGGCACAATATTTTAATAGGCTTGTTGTCCTGGACTGTAGTCAGGTTTGGAGAGTTTTCCTAAAGATGTCTATTCATTAGTATAACAGGAAAGAGCTTTCCGGATCATATATTTATTTTTACATGAAGCAGATTGGCAGATGAATATGTTTTATGGTTTCTGGGAAGCTAGGGCTAAAATCATGTACAGTGCATTTATATATTTTGTAAGGTTTCATTTTACTTTTACATGTATCAAATATCCCACTATACTTTTAGTTTTCTTACAGTACTTAGAGCCGCCCTATTGTCCCCAGGTACAAGTGAAAAACGTAAAGAGGTTTTCCAAGACTTTTAAAAAACTCCCTCCGCCTCCCAACATGCTTAAGTAGAAAATTAATCCCTACTAGTCTCTCCCATCACCAGCGCTGCCAAAGCTTCAGTCTTCCCGCCGGTGCCTTACTGATGACCTCATGTTCATGGATCACATGATAGTGCAGCCAATCTCTGGCCTCAGCAGTCACATGTCTGCATGTACAGCACGTGACCACAGACGTCAGTGATTGGCTGCAGCATCATGTGATCCATGAATGTGACATCATCAGTGATGGATCATCGGGGGGATCACTGGAGCTCTGGCAGCGCTGAAACGGTGATGGTAATAATAGAGGTAAGTATGGGTTACTTTTCTATTTTAGCATGGTGGAATGTTTTATGGAGGTTTTTAAAAGTATGCCTTTTATTAGTCAGGGCTTACATTTATAGGAAATATTCCAACATATTTGATCTACTGTATATGGATCAACTCTCATTTTCACATTATTGCAACCGCACTTCCGATGATCCCTGCTGCACACTTGTCTTATAACAAGTGCAATAAAACATCATATCTTAGTGTCATATGAGTATTGTACCCAGAGCTGCCATCGGTAATTTTAGAGCCCCAAAAAGTCAAAGGGTTTGGCTCTCCCACCTGTTATCAGTTCCCATCTTGTATCATATTATCTGTCCGTTTTTTATTTTAACCAGTTCTTGACTGGCCCCTACACCCCCATTCCTCACCAGGCACATTTTAGTTTCCTTAATACACACAAATTTGAAAGCTATAACCCTTTCTCCCACTCAGTTATTCTATTTTTTTTCTTTTTCATGATAAGTTAGGCTTTATTTTTATGTAATTTTCACATTAGATTTTTTTTTTTTTACTATTATAAGGGGTAACAATAAAAAGTCTGCTTTTCACATTAATTATTATTTATTTATTATTTTAGCAGCAAAAGTGGTGCTAAACTAAAGGCGACATGTTTGGGGGAATTTAAAAACGTGTCCA
>JAODAL010025010.1:0-59495 GCA_025379985.1 Phyllomedusa bahiana
TTGCCCAATTGAGTTGGATTGAGGGTGGAAAGCAAAGATATCAACTTGACTTGTAGATCTGAACAGAGTGTGCGCCAGAACTTAGAGACAAATCGAACTCCTCGATCACTTAGGATATGAAAAGGAAATCCATGTAGACTGTATATTTGCTGGTAGAAATGGTAGGTGAGTTGCAAATGACTGTGTGATTAGAGGAGGGTGGTAAATATGTAATAAAATCCATACCTATATGAGTCCATTGTTTTATTGGGTACAGGAAAGGGATGAAGTAGTCCAAAGGGCTTGAGACAAGATGATTTATTGTTGGCACAAATGGAATAAAAGAAAACAAAATCTTTGATATATTAAACAAGATTAGGCCACCAATAGTGCCACAAGATCAATAACAAAGATTTCTGAATTCCCGGGTGGTCGGCTAGCTTGGACAACTGAACCCATTTAAGATTTTTTTTTCCTTTTAAGTGGTTGTCTCACCAAGCTGTTTCATGGCCAAAAGCAGCTTTCATTCATGTATCCTGTCTCTACCTGGTCAGGCTGTGTGGTTCTATGGCAGTGATTAGCACATGAGCTCCATATTTAAAGTTCTGCTAATTACTCATAATGAGTGTCATGGGGGTTGCGGGCACCGCTGCTCCCCGCGGCCGCCCCACTGCCCGCAGGGGGTCCGACGCGGGTGCCGCGGCTGCCTGCGACCCTCCTCCTGCTTGCCGGGCGTCAGCTCTCTTACCACTTAACGCTCCTGTGAACGCCGAGCCGGTCCGTCCCGGCCGCCACGCGCGGACCCGCTCCCTAGTTCACGCTCGCGATGGCTGGTCTGCATTTAAAGGGCCAGTGTCCCAGTAATTGGTCTATTGCCGGGCGCTGGTCCTTTATAAGAATACGCGGCCAACACTCTTTGCCAGTCTGTTGGTGTGCGTTCTGTGTCGTTAGTGAGTCTTAGAATCCATATTGATTACCCGTGTACCAGTCCGTTCCACTACGTTTCCGGACCTTGCCTGTTTGCCGCCTGCCTTGACCTTCTGCCCGTCTCTGACAATGAACCTCTGCCGCCTGTCCTGACCTCCTGACTGTCCCCGACTATGCCTCCAGATTACGATTCTGTACCACGCATTACCCCGGCCACCATCGCAAGCAATTCACGTCAGGGGTAGCGACCTGGTAGCCTCCCGCCGCAGCAAGTCCATCCCGCTTTGTGGCGGGCTCTGGTGAATACCTGGGGCTACTTAGACTCCGCTCCCTGGCGTGGCTAACCTATTATCGCTTGCGATGGTCCAGCGAATCCACCGAACCCTTACAATGAGTAAGAGCAGGAGATGACATGAGAGCAGGAGATGTTTATCTAAAGTCCAGAGAAGCTTAGGAGCTAAAGTAAACAAAAGTAATTAGTTTCCTTTATTTGTAAAATCAGACAACAGCAGTGGAGAGCAGGGCAGAGCAGAACGGTAACCTGGAGAAACCTGAGAGCTGATAAAATCACTGTTATGTCATCAGCAAAGAAAAGTAAACAAAGCAATCTATTTGGAAAACATCTTCATTTACTGTTCCCTACATGTTGAAAGCTAATCTTTGTAGTGAGAAAACCCTTTTAAGACTGGACATATAAAGGTTTTCCCCAGTGGAATCCATTGGAGTTTGATGGAAGCAGCAGTAATCAGACGTTCCAGTGAAATGATGACCTGAGGTGTGGACTCGAGGCCAGCAATATATTAATTTTAGGCCTTTAAGTTCTTCTCTTCAGGCCTAAAATGAAGAAGAATATCAAATCTGGAGAAGAAGAGTGACCATTTAGCTTGCCTGGAATTTAACCATTGCAACATCTGGAGATTGCAGAGATTTTTATGCTCAGTGAAGATATTCACCGGATGATGAGCACCTTCCAGGAAATGGCGTTACTCTTCTAAAACAATTCTCAATCCCCTCTATGCAAGGGAGAAGGTTTTTCTTTTAGGAGTCTTCTGTGTGAGTACTGCTACAGTTCACACAGATTTAGGCATTCACTTCTAGGAAGAATGGTTTTTCTAGATCTGGGCAAGTCAGATTCAGTGCTGTGGCCAATGCGAGCATAAGAGGGACAAAGGCTTCTTCCGTTTCAGGCGGCCAGAGTTTAGGATTAGTGTTATTTTTAGTCAGAGCCACTATGGGGACCCTCAGAGAAGAGAATTGGGGAATAAAGTGACAATAGTAGTTACCAAACCCCAGAAAGCACCGGCCTGCCAAAATTCTAATTCGCGGCCATTGAAGAAAAGCAGACATTTTCACTGGATCCATTGGCAGACCTCTATCTGAGACACTGTACCCAAGGAACGGTAGACTTTTCTGTTCAAATACACATTTCTCAAGGTTACCATAGAGGTAGTTGGCCCATAAGTGCCTTAGAACCAGCAGCACATGGTCACGATGAGACTTGAGATCAGAAGAAATGATCAAAATGTCATCGAGATATACTATGACACAAATGTATAAGAGGTCCCAGAAGACTTCATTGAAAAAGTCCTTGAATATGGCTGGAGCATTACAGAGGCCAAAGGGCGTCACAAGGTACTCAAAATGTCCATCACAGGTGTTGAAAGCAGTTTTTCATTCCTCGCCTTCATGGATACGGATCAGGTTGTAGCCTCCACGCAAGTCAAGTTTAGTGCAGATTCTGGCTCAATGTGGATGGTCAATAGGCTCAGAGATCAGGGGTAATAGATACTGTTTCTTGATGGTGATCTTATTTAAGCCACAATAATTGATGTAGGGCCAAAGAGATCCATCCTTCTTTTCTATGAAGAAAAACCCGGCACCGTCAAGAGAAAGTGACTTGCGGATAAAGCCCTTTTGAAAATTTTCCTTGATATAGGCCAATGTAGCTTGGTTTCAGTCATAGACAAATGGTCATCCAGAGAGGTTGGGAGGTCCTTTCATTTTTATTGTTACCAGCAAGACTTTCCCATGAAGCCGCTACATTATTCCATGCTAGCTCAGAGGATCGCAATGCCGTAAATATAGGGCATTGCCCTTCCCACATATGACGTAAACTTACATATTATGTCGGGATAATGGTGAGCAAAACTTATGTTTAGGTGTACATTCGTTTATTACTACCACATTGGACATCACTATGCAGGTTTTTTTTCAGTACAGTGATCCTAACTTACAAATTAATTGGCCCCGGTGACATTGTATGTTGACCTAAGATAGGCAACCCGATTTAATAAAGGGGTTTTTGTTTCGAATTTTCGGGGAAAACTTTGATTCTGCTGAAGGAAGAATAGGGTAATTTGGGGGAATGAAGGTTTTTTAATTGTAAAAGGGCCCCGAAACCTTGGATTACGGGGGGCAGAAAAACTTGGGGAAGAAAAAGCAACCCTCAATAAAAGTGCAGAGATGAACCCAAAAGAAAAGGCGGATTCTGTGACCCACACACTATAAAAGCCCCAAAACCCATGGGGTGCTCACCGCTCCGTTTGCCCTGCTGCAGGTTCTGCGGACTCACACAAAAAGAAATTTTGTTTTTTAAGCAATTTGGGGAAGGGGGGGGGGGGGGATTCACTACTATTATGGAGACTGCCCCCTTCCCGTTCATTTTGTTCAGTTTGTGGGTTTTGTAATTCAATCCGGGCTGGGTCAATTCTGCCCCATAAATTTTAATGCCATCTGGTCGTTTTGACCCAGAGGCATCCCGACTTTTGCACCTCTCCCAACCCCTAAACTTACCCCATCCCTTCTCCCCCCCCCCTCGAAAAAACCGGGAATAAGACTCGAAAAAAGGGCATTGGATTAATGGCCACAGCAGCCGTTTTATTAAAAAAATACAAAAAAGTAAAAAAATACCTTTATTTCCCAAACAACATTCCAAAACATACACACCCCCCAAAATCGTTACCTAAAGTGCACCATAACTCCCACACCCAAATTTGGGGTGCAGGTCCTTGGAGCCACCCCCACGGGCTGGCCCCCCCATCCCCTTTTTTTAATTCCCCTCACCCCGTCACCACCGCTGAGGGCCCACCAAGGGGCCCACCCCTGGGGGGACCGCTCCACCACCTGGCTCCAGGAACCCCCGTGAAGAGCCCCCCCGTCCCCAAACCCCAATCACATGTTCCATATGTGATTAAGGAGCCATAGGGGGCTATGACCCCCACCCTTCTAGCCCCAAAGGACCCCCCCCCCACCCAGATGCAGACTCCTCACTCATGCGCCGCACCCCACACCCCCAAATGCCTCCCCATCCCCCCTGAACCCCCAAACAGCCAAAGATCCCCCCCGGCCTTTAAAAATGCACCCGTCTGTACGCCAAAAATTCCCCTCCCCGGGTTTCCAGGCCCAATGCACGAAAAACCCCCCCGTTCCGGGGCCCCAAAAGGGAAAAAAACAGCCGTTCGGGTTTAATAGGGCCCTTGTTCAGGCTCCCCCACACCCCCCCCCCCTTTTCCGAGAAAAAATTTCCCCGCCCCAAAATCACCAAAATCCCGGGAAAAAGGACCAAATTCGAAAACATCATGACAAATGTCCCTTATAAGTTCCCGTAGGGGTGGTACCAAAATCGTTTCACCTAAGTGAGCACCAACACACCCGGAACCCGGTCCCATTGAGAAACGGTGATCCAGGCAGGGGTTCCCCCAAGATCCCCACGCACTCCGAACCCGTATCACCGCCGCCTCTCTGGCCCCCCATCTTTTCCACTCTACGTAAGTCAGACCTCCCTCCCCAAACAAAAAGGAGTGTCCTAGGCCAACCAGGCCAGGAGACCCCCCCCTGGGAGAAAGAAAGGTAAGCGGGAGGCAGGGGAATAGACAAAAAACACCACAGCCAAACCAGAGGGATAGCAAAATCAAGACCGGAAAAGCAAAGTCTACACGAGAGGAATGAGGAGAAAGGGAGGGACAAGAGAGGTGCGGGAGGGAAGGGGGGGGGGGGAAAGGGGGTGGGGGCCAAAAGGGAAAGCAGCAAGCGAACCCTAACTAGCCAGCAGATTGGGGGTGAAATAAAGTCGGAACCCTCCGCTCCCCCCGACCTATCCTTTTCACCCAGCCGCGGGAAGCCCCAGGCTTGCCCTCATTGCCGCGCCCCCATACGAAAAGAATGGGGCAAACCTCCTAGGCTCCCAACCCAATTGCCCCCGGCACCCACGGAAGCCCCCTGAAATGAAAACGGGGGCATAAAAGACCCCCCACTATGACGCAGACCTTGTAGAATACCGAGAGGAGTATTCCTGAAAACACCGGACGGGGCCCATAATGCTCCGCACTTACCCAAACCACACCTTCCCCCCTTTCCAAAAAAGTCGGTTTTTGACCGCCGAATAAAAAACTACCTTGGTACCCAAATCCTTACGCCCCCCCATGCAAGCCCCCGCCCCCTTCCTCTCGGCGAAAAAAAGCCCCCGATCAAGGGCCCGAAAAAAAGCCCCCTGCAAAGCAAGCGGAACAACCAAAAGTCCCCCTCCGATGAACACACCTCCCCCAGAACAACCCCCCACCGCTCCAACAATCGGGAATCTACCGGACGCCGAGAATCCCGGCTGCCCCGCCCCCTCCCTTTAAACCCTTTTAAAAACCTGTCGGACCAAGAACGTCTTGGTACAATCCACCTGACCCCGCAACATAAAACCAAAAGCGACTGCAGACAGTAAATGATTAACCCTCGACACCGACCACCCAGAGTGGGACGCATGACCCAGAAAACAGCACATGACCCAAGGCCTATCTTCCTCCGAAACCCTCTCATCCAACCCCCGAAGCCATGCACACCACACATTCCAAGCAGCCTCATAGGCGACCCACGTCTTGTCCGATAAAGAGGCCCGAATTAGCCGGCCTGCTTCCCGTTGACCAAGTCCCATAAGTGAGCCGGACACGGAAGGCCCCCACTCGCCGCTCCTGGAGCCAACTCCCGAAATCGGTCCCACTGGAAACGAGACAAAGCATCCGCTATTGAGTTCTGCACCCCCGGGACATGCTCCGCCACCACCCATGCGTTAAGAGCCAGGCAGCGCAACACGAGCTGGCGCAACAAACGTACCACCGGGGGGGAAGATGCCGACAAACTGTTGATGGCCTGAACCACCCCCAAGTTATCACAGTGGAACCGGACCTTCTTGTTCTGAATCTTATCGCCCCAACTTTCGACCGCCACTACGATGGGGAACAATTCCAGCAATGCCAAATTGCGCACCAGCCCAGATTCCACCCACTCCTTTGGCCACCCCCCGTGCCCGCACACCAGGCCCCTGTAGGAAAATAGAGCCCCTAAACCAGCGCAGCCTCCCCCGGCGCTGCGTCAGTGAAAATATCCACCTCGGGGCAAACGGGACCCCGAAACGATCCGCAATAAAAGTCCACAGACGCTGGAACCACCAGGACCAATACAGAAAAAATCATCCAAGTAATGGATGACCGAGGGGATCCCCGCCACATCCCGAACCACCCATTCCAGGAAGGAACTAAACGCCTCCCAGTATGCACAGGAAATCGAACAACCCATGGGCAAGCAACGATCAACAAAAAACCCGCCTTCCCAAAAACACCCCAACAACCGAACACTCTCGGCATGAACCGGCAAAAGACGAAACGCTGCTTCGATATCAGTCTTTGGCAGCAACTCCCCCGGCCCGTATCTACGCACCCACATGATGGCCGTGTCAAACGAAGTGTAAGCCACGGAACAAAGTTCCGGATCTATCCCATCGTTGACCGACTGGCCCCGCGGAAAGGACAGGTGATGTATCAGACGAAACTTGTTGGGTTCCTTCTTAGGAACCACCCCCAACGGAGAGACAATTAAATCCAGGAGCGGAGGCTCTCCATATGGACCCGACATACGTCCCAATAACTCCTCCTTCTCCAATTTCGCTGAAACCACCTCCCTGTGCTGCATAGCCGAACGCAAATTCTTTGTGGAAAAAGTAACCACATGCCCCGGAGCTGGGATATGGAAACCCTCCCCGAAACCCAGCCTCAATAACTCCGCTGCCCCTTTATCCGGATACCTGGCGAGATACTCCAGCATCCTTTCCAACTTCACCGGGGTCAGCCCCATGCCCACCTGTACCCGTACCTCTCCCCTTGCCTTTTTTAGGGCATCGGGACAATCCATGGGACCCGGCGTTACACCCCGAGCAGAGGTACTTGAAACGACATCCGCCTCCGAACTTACAGGTACCCTCATTGAAGAGCCAGCAGAGGCCCAACTTCTGCCTCCCTGAGGAGGAGGACCCACTAGCGGCTCCGCCAGAGTGGCCGGCCCCGCCGGCCCCCCCTTGAAAGGACTGCCCATACCTCAAAGGGGCCATGACCCTCAGCCAGAGCCCAATTTCCTTATGATCCCAGCGTATAGAAGGCCGCACCGCGTTCCGCTGCTGGAATTGTTCCTCATACCGGAGCCAAGCCTGGCCCCCGTAAACCCTCTGAGCTTCCCCTAAGGCATCCAAATAACAAAAAAGTGCAGAACAGTTCTCCGGCGCTTTTTCCCCAATCACGCTGGCCCAAATCGCGAAGGCCTGCATCCATTGCGAATGCCCTGCGGAATCAACCGCCATCTCCCACTTTTCTCCTCCCCTTTTTGCTCTCATCCTCTTTCCCTTATCCAGGTTAAATTTCTCCAAAGGGAGAAGGGAGAAATCTCGTATTTTGTCTTTCCAGATTTTCTCCTGACTTCCTTCTTCAAGTGAGCCCCCAAAGGGCCCTCAAAGCACACATAGACTTCGCCCTTTGCCTTATCGTCTAAACTGACTCCATCCCCTTGCCCTTCCTTGTCTGTCTGAACCGAGACCGTGGTACCCCGAACTGCCATAGCCTGGGACCCAACCCCAGACAACCCATCCGCCGATCCTGCCACCGCCGACAAAGCAGGGCCCCACGGGAGTCCGGGCGCCCCCGCTCCCCTGACCCCAATGCCCCAGCAACTCCTGCAGCCTGGCTGCCAACCCTTGCCAGCTTGCCGCCTCGCCCCCCAGGCTGCCCTGCGACGAGGTACCCGGGACCTGACTAGTCGCTGCGCCCTGTGACATAAAGATAGAAGGAAACGGAAAACGACATAGAATATTCTCACCCGGCTGCACAGGTGCTGTGGGCCCGCCAACCGCCACCAAGGAACCCGTACGCTGATCACCGGAAGCCGGGATCCCGCTGGCCGGCAGGAGACTGGATACAGACAAGGATCTGGAGTGTGACCTCCCTTGCGGAGTCACGAAAGTTTCTTGCGAGAACTGCGGGGACCTCTCACCCGCCGAAGTAGCACTTATGTTCAGCTCGCCAGGGCCAGCCAACGGCTGCCCGCCACCCGCTGACCGACGCCCGCTCCCGGCTCCATGGTCCTCATTCACGCTCAGATGAACCTGGCCACGCCCCCGGGCCGGCACATCACCCGGGCGACCCGCCGCTGCTGGAATTTTCGTTGCACCGGAGCAGAGCCTGCCACCCTCCGTAGAGCCAGGGCCCGGACCGGATTCTCCCCGCCCGGACCCTGGGACCGCTCACACCACCCTGAGGGGCCCGTGCTGGAGGGTCCCCGGAGGGGCTCCGTCTGCGTCTCCTGACCCTTGGGGGGACGTCAGGACTCAGGCGCTGCGGCCCGCGTCCTCCCTTTGCTGCGCCCGCCGCTGCGGCCGGTGCTTCAGCTCCTCGCAGGGCTCCCTGTACCTGCTCCTGGAGCCACACACTGCCCCTGGACCCAGCTGCAGCCCGCAGCTGATCCAGAAGCTCCTCTACTGCGGCCATGATGCCGGAAGCAGCGCGCTCTGGTCTGTCCGATTTCACCTCCAGGGCTCGGCTGCTTCCTGTGGACGTGCGGGAGGCTTAAAAAGCCGCCCCCCGCACAAGCCCCGCCCACGCTGTCGCGTCACGAGCACCTCTCCCTACGCTAGCTCCGTCTCCGGCCCCCGTCTGGAGCGCATTGAATATCCAAGGGTTATTTAAGCCTTTTTGTGCTTTTATATTCAGTAAAATACACAGCGTTTTTACACGCCACATACCAGTTAATTTTTTCCTGGTGATTACTGTAGCGCAATTAATATCCAAGGGTTATTTAAGCCTGTTTGTGCTTTCATATTCAGCAAAATAAACGGTGTTTTTAAACGCCAAAGATGAGTAAATTTTTCCTGGTGATTTTTATAGCATAATTTGTATCCAAGGGTTAATTAAGCCTGTTTGTGCTTTTATATTCAGTAAAATACACAGCGTTTTTTCACGCCACATACAAGTTAATTATTTCCTGGTGATTTCTGTAGCGCAATTTATATCCATGGGTTAATTAAGCGTGTTTCTGCTTTTATATTCAGTAAAATATACATTGTTTTTAAACGCCAAAGAAGAGGAAATTTTTCCTGTTAATTTCTGGAGCGCAATTTATATTCAAGGGTTAATTAAGCGTGTTTGTGCTTTTATATTCATTTAAATACACAGTGTTTTTAAACGCCACATACGAGTAAATTTTTCCTGTTGATTTTGGGAGAGCAATTTATATTCAAGGGTTAATTACCGTATATACTCGAGTATAAGCCGAGTTTTTCAGCGCAAAAAATGTGCTGAAAAATACCCCCCTCGGCTTACACTCACACTTACACTCCTCAGGGAGCGCATATAGCTGAATCTCGAGTCAGCTAACACCATCCATGCACTGCGGTGGCCGGTGCGCTGTCAGCGATCTCTTCCCCTGCATGCGACTCCTCCGGAACGCATAAAGGGGAAGATACCACTGAGGTGCAGAGAGCGAGTGCTCCCTGCACTGGACTCCGGAGTTTCCGGCACAGGCAGCGTGTTTCATCACGCTGCGTGCGCGGCCTGATGACATCACCCGCCTGTGCCGAGAAGATGCTGGAGAGCGCGCGGGAGGCTGGACAGCGAGGAGGCGGAGCGGCGAGGGAGACGGAGCAGCGGGGAGCCAGGTAAGTGGTGTTTTTTTGTTTTAAAATCCTACCTACACCTGTCTATACCTGCCTAGTGCTGCCTATACCCTGCCTATACCTGCCTATAGCCTGCCTATACCTGCCTAGCACTGCCTATACCTGCCTAGTACTGCCTATAGCCTGCCTATACCTGCCTAGTACTGCCTTTAGCCTGCCTATACCGGCCTATAGCCTGCCTAGTACTGCCTATAGCCTTCCTATACCTGCCTATACCTGCCTATAGCCTGCCTATATCTGCCTAGTACTGCCTATAGCCTGCCTAGGGGACCTATACCTGCCTATAGCCTATCTAGGGGGACCTATACCTACCTAGTACTGCCTATACATGCCTATAACCTGCCTGTGGGGGACATTAAACTGCCTATACCAGCCTATATCTGCCTATGGGGGACATTAAACTGCCTATGGGGGACATTAAACTGCCTATATCAGCCTATATCTGCCTATGGGGGACATTAAACTGCCTATACCAGCCTATATCTGCCTATGGGGAACATTAAACTGCCTATGGGGGACATTAAACTGCCTATGTAATTTTATTGGTATCTATTTTTATTTTTAAATTCACCAGTAGCAGCTGCATTTTCCACCCGAGGCTTATACTCGAGTCAATAAGCTTTCCCGGTTTTCGAGGCAAAAGTAGTTGCCTCGGTTTATACTCGGGTCGGCTTATACTCGAGTATATATGGTAAGCGTGTTTCTGCTTTTATATTCAGTAAAATACACTGTGTTTTTAAACGGCACATACAAGTAAATTTTTCCTGGCCATTTGTGGAGCACAATTTATATCCAAGGGTTACCCAAGCTTGTTAGTGGGTTCATTTGAAGTCAAATACAGGGTGTGTATTTATCATATACAGATATCTTCATTAAACAGAGTCTGTAAATTTTTGAACAAACAGTATGTCAGACAGAGAGGTGGCAGGCTCTTCACATGCAAGTGGCAGTGGCACAAACATTCCTGGAGCAGGCAAAGGTCTCATCACAGTAAGGGGACGTCGCAGCAGGGGTGGCCAGAACTGCCGGTGTCATCTAGCGGCCGTGTGTTGACCAGCAACCCAAGGGTTCTTTATTGGATGACTAGGTCATCCACTTCCTCCCAGATGGCATCTGACAACCCCAGCCAAGAGTCAGTGGGGATGTCAGACACCACCCTCAGTTGGCATGGCCCAGGAGCGGGTCAGCGGCCCTCACCTGTCCTCAATCGGCCTCTGTCCCGTCCGGTTCCCTCAGCCAGAGATGTACTATGTGGTCTGGGCTCAGCGCCACTATAGAGCGAGGATGAACAATTTGAGGACAGTCAGCAGCTAATTGGCAGCGAAGAAGTGGGGCTGACATCCCCTGCTTCTTGCAGTAGGTGGTAAAGTAGGGATGTGGAGAGTAGCATTTGAGATCATGTTGTGAGGGGTCAACCTCTGTATACCAAGACCGTTGAGGAGGACAGCAGTGAATAATCGGCCTCCCCCAACACACGCTGATATGCGATGTTTCCACCCGTTGGAATTCCAACCTGCACATGTTAGACCGACTGTATGAACAGAGAAAGGCCATTAACGATTTTTTGATGATCCAAGCGGACAGGAGTACTCCCCTGTGTAACTTTGATGTTGGCCAGTGGCAGCTCATGCGTGACACCTGCCGTTAGATGAGGCCGTTTGAGCAGGCGACGTTATTTGTCAGTCGCCAGGACTACGGGATAAATAACGTCATTCCACTGCTTCATGTCCTGGAACAGATGCTGAAAAATCTGTCTGGGTAGGGGACTGGAGACGTGGTGACTACATCCCACGGCCACATGAGTCCGGTGGGGACTGAATTGGAGGAGGAGGAGGACATTGGAGCACAAGCATTGTCTTGTGAAATTAGTGGTTTTTCTACCCAGGTGACAGGAGAGGATTAGCAGGAGCAGCTGGAGGAGGTAGATGTAGATGAGGAAGACGAGGCAGATGACCCAGACACACCGTGGCAGTATACAGTGGAGATGGAGGCAGGGAGTCCCTTATAGTCACTTGCGCACATGGCCCACAGCATGCTGATTTGCCTGGCTAGTGACAGCCGAATAGTCACCATCCGGCAGAGGGATAACTTCTGGCTCTCCACCCTCTTGGACCCTCACTACCGGTCCAAAATGGGAGCCTTTTTGCCAGCTGCTGAGAGAGGACAAACTCAAGTACGATAGAGCAATCCTCCAGAGTCAGTTGGCCGCTGGCTATGTGCAGCATGGTCCATCCTCTGACAGGTCTGACCGGGGGATTCCTCAGCGCTCACATACCACTGCCACGGCTGATGTGGGAAGGTGGGGGCTCGGAGCAGTACCAGCTCCATCAACAGCAACCTAAGTTTGGAGTCGCTGATGAGCAGCTTCCTTCCCCCGCCTAGTGAGGAGGGCACTCGCCAGCAGCAGCAGGACCTGGAGCAGACCCTGAACCAACAGGTGGTGGCCTACTTGGACAGCACTCTGCCACCCCAGTTAGAAGATCCGCTGGACTACTGGGCAGCCAAACTGGATGTGTGGCCGCAACTTGCCGAGTTTGCAGTGGAGAAGCTGTCCTGCCCGGCCAGTAGTGTGGCATCAGAGCAGGTGTTCAGTGCGGCGGGGGCCATCGTTACCCCAAGGAGAACCCGCTTGTCCACGGGAAATGTCCTGGACAAGATGTCAAGATGAATCAGGTGTGGATTGGCCAGGATTTCCACACACCAATGCCTTAGGCGTCAGATTACATCAGCCATGACGCCTCACCAAAACTTTGAGAAATGAGTCTGGGTTCAAAGTACCTGCTTCAGCCACTATTCTGATGCCACCAGCCGCCTGATGCCACACATCTGCTGCCAGTTTCTCCATCTGCCTTCCACCATCTTTACCAGGGACTGGTATTGCCACCCACCTCCACACTCTGTCATTGTGCCACTCTCTGACCTCATGCTCCTGCTGCTGTTGATGCCGTCACCTCCACACTGTGTCTTTGTGCCACTGTCTGACCTCATGCTGCTGCTGCTGCTGTTGCTGCCGTCACCTCCGCACTGTGTCATTGTGCCACTCTATGACCTCATGCTGCTGCTGCTGATACTGCTGCCGTCACCTCCACACTCTGTCATTGTGCCACTCTGTGGCTTACTCCTGTCGGTGCCACCTCCACACTCTGTCATTGTGCCACACTGTGGCCTACTCATGTTTTTGCCACCTCCACACTCTGTCATTGTGCCAGTCTCTGACCTCATGTTGCTGCTGTTGATGACGTCATCTCCACACTGTGTCATTGTGCCACTCTGTGGCCTACTCATGCTGCTGCCAAGTGATCGCTGTCTCTCTCGAACACCCTGTGGTTTCCTAATGCGGTTTCCACCCTCCCCACTCTATAATGTTGCCACTATGTTTAGTTTTCCCCTTCTTTTCACCTGTCAGAGGGAATGGGAAAGATCAGGATTGGCCTTAGCAATACTGATGGATTATTGACCGATTGAAAGCGGACACTGACAGATGAAAGGAAGGGCAAAATGATCAGAGACGTCAACGCAAAATTACTGCCGACACCCTCTCCACTCATTTAGGGGGGCTCTACATGTATCACACCCCTGCTGTGACGTCCCCTTACTGTGCTGAAACCTGTGCCGGCTACAGTAACCTACTACTGTGTTCTTTGACGCTATCGTAAGATCTTAGCCCTCAGCTTGTTTTTTTTCCAGCTGGCGCTGCCATGATTTTATCAGGCTGCATTCCCGCTTCCGTTTTTTGGTCAGTTTTGCCCCCGTAAGTGCCCAGGGAATTGAAGAGTATTCTAACAGCGGCGGCAGTCATGTGCGTGTCATACTAAAACACAGCATTGTATGTAGACCAAACCAAGCTCCCTCTGCATATTTGAGCATGGCACAATGTTCTACAGCACCCTACAGGCTCTCCGCAGCCAGGAAATAGCTGTTTTTTAACACGATTATTCAGGTCAAAACTAATTTTGACGGGAAATTCAGAAAACTCGGCGAATCGAATTTTTGAGAAATTCGCCCATCTCTAGTTGACACCATTGTATGTTTAAAACATAACTAAGAAAAATTGATAATTAGTTTGAGTCCCCAAAATGTCCCCCAATACCATGAAAATTAAGCAGATAGCTAATACAGATATATCAAGTTCTTACATATAACATTACAAAGATGTTTTTCTATATAAAAGATAGGAGTTTCTTTGTGTCATGTACTTTATACACAAATGTATCAGCAAAAAAGGAAATTGGGCCTTTACCTGGTGCCAAAAGTTGCAGCTCATCCTGGCACATGTAAGGAGCAGTACAGAACATGTAGTACCACACTGTACTGTAGAGAGGTGCTACTAGACCACCAATCAATGTATGTATTTTACTAAAATAGGGGTTTTGTAAGTAAAATGTTCATGTCAATTGGCTGGATCAGTGTCTGTGCCATTGTATGTTGAAACCATACTCAACATACAACGTTCCAGGACTGACCATGTTGAAAATACTGTATCCTGAGGCCATTGTAACTTGAGGGTCCACTGTATTCTATTATTGTGTAGAAAATGCACATATATGAATAGATATATGCACAGTATTTAACCTTCCTCTAGTGTTAGGGTCGTGACCGACCCGTTTTAGGTTTTAAATGCATATAAATTCTACATACATTTGTTTATTGTATCAAGACTTTTTGACTTTTTCAGGAACTTATTTTTAAACAAAATACAATAAAATAAAACTTTTTACTAAATTGTAAAATGCTCTTATTAAAATTATAACATTTGTGTTGTTCGGGTCAATTTCAACCCAGGTCTAATATAAGAGTAAAAAAACAATAATAAGTCCCAAAACTGAACTCATGAACACAATATAAACCAACTGCCCACAGCCAGCTCTACCTCCAACAACTTGAGTTAGGGACATGTCAAGGCATGTATGGCCAAATCAGCTTACAGTTGGTACTTTGCAGAGTATGCATCTTCAGTTTACACCATGCAACAATGAGGAGAAGATTAGATGCAAGCCAAATTCTGGATTATATCTTGGATGATAATGAATCAGAGGACACATAGCAGCAAACTGATACAGATGAACAGGTTTCTGAGGAGGAAGATGATGTGGAGTATCAACCGGAAGACACAGACAGTTCTGATCAGACTGATGAGGAGGTCACCTGTGCTGAAGCTGCTCCCGCTGAAAGATTCAAATCCAAAAGTGGCAATATCATTTGGAGCTCAGTACCTCCAGATGTACATGGCAGGGCAGATGCTGCAAATGTCATAAAAATGACCCCTGGGATCACAAGGTTTGCTGTGACAGAGTAAGTGACATCAGACATGTTTTGATCTGTTTATGCCATTGTCAATAAAAAAAGTCATTATTGCTATGACAAACCTTGAAGGAAAAAAAAGTCCACGGCAACATGTGGAATGACATTCATGATGATGACCTGGATGCCTATATTGGTGTTCTTCTCCTTACTGGAGTGTACAAATCCTGCAATGAGGCCACTGACTCTGGGAGGCATCGACAGGCAGGAATATTTTCCGGACAACAATGTCACTTCAAAAGTTTCAAATGATATCAAGTGTCCTCAGATTTGACAACAGAGACACCAGAACAAAATCTGACAAACCTGCTCCCATCAGGGATGTTTGGGAGAAATGGGTGCAGCTCCTTCCACTGATGTTCAACCCAGGGCCAGAGGTGACAGTAGACGAACGTTTTCTCCGTTTCCGCGGAAAATGCCCCTTCCAGCAATACATGCCAAGAAAGCCAGGCAAATACGGCGTAAAATTCTGGGCAGCCTGTGATGCAAAAACTAGCTATGCATGGAATCTACAGATTTACACAGGCAAGTCTGCAAGTGGCATCCCTAAAAAAAAAAAACAAGGAAAACGTGTAGTCCTCGATATGACTACTGGACTGCAGGGTCACAACATTACTTGTGACAATTTTTTTTACCAGCTATGACCTTGGACAAGAACTTCTCAGGAGGAAAATCACCATGGTGGGCACAGTGAAAAAAAACAAACCTGAGCTGCCCGCTGAATTGTTGCAGATGAAGGACAGGGCTCCACTTTCCTCAAAGTTTGTTTTTACAGACACCACCACTGCTGTTTCATACTGCCCCAAAAAACGACGGAATGTGGTACTGATGTCCACACTTCACAAAGATGCAGCTGTGTCATCAGGAAGTGACAAAAAGCCCAGAATCATCCTGGACTATAACAAAAACAAAGGAGGAGTCGACAACCTGGACAAGCTGACTGCCACCTACACTTGCCAGCGAATGACTAGGAGATGGCCAATGGTTGTATTTTCCAACATCCTTGATGTGTCAGCATACAATGCATTTGTGTTGTGGACCCACATTCACCAAGGATGGAATTCAAAGAAAAAAAACAAGCGGAGGATGTTTCTTGAGGAACTAGGAAGATCCCTTGTCAAGGCGCACATTGACCAAAGGGAACGGGTGCCCCGAGACCCAGCCGCTGCAGACTTGGTCCGACAACTCCAGAGCTCAACAAGTGCTTTGCCCACACCCACAGCAACACAAAGAGCATCATCACCAGCATCCTCCTCAACCAGCCCTGCCTCAACATCAACCACAACAGCCACAACCCCAGTGAGACCACCTGATTCTAAAAGAAAGAGGTGTCAGGTCTGCCCTAGCAATAAGGACAGAAAGACAAACACATCGTGCTTCGCCTGCAAAAAATACCTCTGCAAAGAACACACAAAAAGTGACACTTTTTGCCACATATGCATCTAAATACTAATGCATCTAAAAACTAGTACTTGATTTCTGTTGATTTGATTTGCTTGATTGATTGTTGTTTGTTTGACCTAGAAAAACTACTTTTTATTATTATTGCTATTTAATGTTAATATAATTTTCATATTTTATTTGTATTAAAGTTCTATAAAAAAAAATAAATCTGTTTTTGCCTTTTTCATAAAGTAGTTAGATATGGGTCAAAATTGACCCGTAACACCATAGATGTTACTAGAGTTAATAATATAAAATATATATATGTATATTTTTTTTACATTTAAGAAATGTGTTCTAAAACCCTTCAGTAATAGTCAGATAATATAACAAACTTTTTTAAGTTTATATTATTCTCTTGAGGTTCATTTGACAATATTTTTATATTGAAAACGAAGGGTACGCTCTCAAATGAAAGGCCCAGGGGGCCACAACAAAAATATTAAAATCAATCCTTCCATGGATGAGAAACCCTAAGGCCGTGTTCACACGGCTTATTCACGCCGTATTTCCGAGCCGGATTGCGCTCGCAAATCCGGCGTGAATAAGGGGCGGGTGCGGGGGCGGGGCGGAGGCGCGGCCCGCCGGCCCCATAGACCTGCATTATCCACGGCGCGTATTGCGCCTGGATAATGTGCATGTCACTTTCTCCCCGCCCGGCGGATTCGCCGAGCAGTTAGGAGCGACGGAATCCAATGTTCTCTGTGAGAGCAGTGGATTACCGTAATGACTCAGACGGATTGGCGCCGTATTGAAGCGCAAATCCGGCGCGGAATACGGCGCCAATCCGTCGGCAAATAAGCCGTGTGAACGGGGCCTAACAAGGTAACTAAGAAGTAAGAAACAAATTGGATCATAAATAACTGTTTTTAGGGTATCCTAGGGGTGATTTAAGACACAGGTCAAAACCGACCCGTTAACATAAGAAAGAGTAACAGAAAGCTAACACTAGAGGAAGGTTAATCAATATGTGGTATTACTGTTTGGTCACTATTTTGTAGCACAACATTAGTTTATAGTGTATTCTATTTAGCAATTGGCAACCATGTCCAAGTAAGATGGCATGTCAAAACATTCTTGCAATGTATTCTCAGGCAGCATATTTTATTTACTAAAATTATTCACACTTGGAAAAATTTTATTTAAGTAGGTCACAGCCAGGTCACCTCAACACACAAAACCTTGATAAAATAGAACATTTAGAAAGTACAAAACCCATTTGAGGAGACATATTTATCATATTTATGACGGTGTGTCAATAAAATCATACTTCCCTGTACAGAGCTGAGAATTTCAGGAGAGAACTGAGGAAAATGTATTCAGAGCAGTCTTTGTAGAAAGTACTGGGATGCTCAAAAACAGTCACATTGATCCAGGCTACCTCTGCATCTATTTTTGCACCACTGACAATGCATGTGAATGCGTGTGAGTATACCCTTAGAGTATTTTA
Organism: Phyllomedusa bahiana; assembly: GCA_025379985.1. Lineage (NCBI taxonomy): Eukaryota > Metazoa > Chordata > Amphibia > Anura > Hylidae > Phyllomedusa > Phyllomedusa bahiana. Next base: position 18,081 of record JAODAL010025010.1, read on the forward strand.
ATGCTAGCACCCGCCCAAATTACAGTTATTCACATGTTTCTACCTATTCAAAGTAATAGGTTAAAGAGAACCTGTCACATATGCCCCTTGCTGAGGGCAGCACAAGGTAATGTCAGACATGCTGTTTCCAGCGCTGTGTTCCTTATTCTGTAAGATGCTGGAGTTTTCGAGTATTTAGTGCTCAAATCTGCAGTTTTCAGCCAGAAAAGTCATAAAAAGAGTCAGTTTTTCAAACCCCGCCCATCTGAGGCTAGCCCAGCCCACCTCAACTGATAAACCTATTACTTTGAATAAGTAGAAACATATGAACATGTGTCAGTGGGCAGGGCTAGCCTTTGGTGGGCGGGGCTAACGCCTGCTCATGAATAAGATTTGAGCACTAAATACTCGAAAACTCCAGCATCTTACAGAATAAGGAACACAGCGATGGAAACAGCATGTCTGACACTAACTTGTACTGTCCTCAGCAAGGGTGACATAATCTATGTGACAGGTTCCCTTTAATCATTTGTGAGATGGGTGGGTCATGAATTAAACTGACTCTTAATAGAGATCTACTGCCAAGACTTTGGTGGGAGCTATTAGTGCTTGCGGAAAGGAGTATTGCAACTCTGATATCAACAATATAGAAAATTCCACAGCACACTCGGATGTAATTGATTTTAAAGGAGAAAACTATTTATATTTATATTATTTACATGAAAATTGTACAAACAGGTCACATGATTTTACTTCCATACAGGAATTCATATAACAAGGATATGAAACCAGGGGAAATTGTGATTGCATATAAGACGTTTCGGTTGTCCCTGCAACCTTTCTTAGTCGGATCACTGTAAGAAAGCATTGGATCAAATGAGAAAATTACATAATGGTAGTATAGCTAGTGTGAAAAGGAATAGAAAAGTGTAAGACTGAATGAGCAGACAAGATGAGGGGACAAGGGGGATAGGGGAAAAAAGCTCAGGAGTAGGCAGTGTTGAGAAATGGACAAGGATATGGGAGTAAGTGGGTGAAAGAATGAGTATACAGAGTATAGAGAATACAAAACTATAGGGTCCAAAGAGAGAGGAATGTGGAGAATAAGACATGTTGCTTATCTAACTATACTGGCTCAAAGGCCCAAAATAAGAGTGGAGGGGTTTGGAAGGATGACAAGTAACGAATGGAACTGGGGGAGGTAAAGCAGTAAACGTGAGTGGTGTTATGTGAATAAATGGAAAGTGTGTACAGAGCAAGAAGGATGAAGGCTTATTGATAAATGGACCACAAGCAAAGGGCAGTGCTGTAGGATACAAATAGGGATGATATGAGACAAGATATAACAAAGCATATAGGCAGGGTAGGGTGACCAAACAGAAGCCCTATGTACCTGTGTAAGAAGCAGAAGGAGTTTGGCGCGAATTGCGGCCATAGAGAAAAGAGAGACGCGGTCCTCACAGTGGAAGCCCGCCCGGCCGGCCGTCTGATAAAGACGCCGGCGCATGCGCGGTGTGGGACTGAGTACAGAGGAAATTGAAAGTGAACAGGCGCAATTGCCGGGGATGCCGGCAAGGAGGAGCGCAGGTGCGTGAAGGAGAGAGTAGTAATGACTGAAAGACAGCTAGAACGCTAGTCAGAGGGAATGTGTGAGTGAATATGAAAGTGGGATAGACTATGTAAGGATGAGGGGATAAGGGTTACACAATAAGGGAATAAGAGAGGTAGAGAGAGTGCAGATAAGGGCTGTATAAGGGAGAGAGGAGAAAATAGCAAGACAAAATGGTACATAAGTAAATATATGACACTTGCAATGTTATACAATGTAAGCAACAGTCGAATTTGGTATGATACAAATAACTTTGGTGTAATACAATAACTGAACAGATATGGCAAAGTTTCAGGCCATGTAAGATAAGCAAAATTACAAACACAATATGAACATTGCGCATATAAAAGAGTAGGTCTTCTCTAAGAACTTGGAGAAATACATAAAATAGACAATATAAGGTATGTAAATAAAGGCATAAGGGGGAAAATAGAAACGAAGGGTCTCACCCAAAAGGCAGATACTGAATATGAACTTATGCAGTAGTCTATAGAGTCTGTAAACAGAGAAGCATGTAAATATCAAACTTCCCAAAAATTTACATGTCAAATATATGAGCGCAAGAGAGATACTGTATATCAAAAATATATAAATATGCAGAGTAGATTCTGTATATAATGAAGACACACCTATAGGGAACAAATGTAGTAATGGCAATACAGAGTCAAATTGAATTTAGCCAAAAAAGTAATCACACTCCCTATTTATGCCGCCAGGGTGTAGACATCCTAGACGGTGTATCCAGAAGGACTCCCATTTCTTGAGGAGGGAGATGTTTTAACCACTCCGTTGTGGCATAGGTACTTGTTCAGAATAGGCTGATATGGTGTTGGGCTTCACAAAAGTGGGCCAGGAGATGGAGCCAGGTCTTTTTGCAGTGGATTTTGGATTTGTTGGTGGACAGTCGGTCTTTCATCCACTGTTTTGTCTCTCCAATGTATGCTAGGCTGCACGGACACTTAAAGAGAACCTGTCACATAGTTTATGCCCCCCTGGCTGAGAACAGAACAAGGTAGCGTCAGACATGCTGTTTCCAGGGCTGTGTCCCTTATTCTGGAAGATGCTGTAGTTTTCGAGTATTTAGTGCTCAAACCTGCAGTTTTCAGCCAGAAAAGGGTCAAGGAGTCATTTAAAACCCCGTCTACCTGAGGCTAGCAACGCCCACCTCAACTGATAAACCTATTACTTTGAAAAGGTAGAAATGTGAATAACTGTCAGCTAGTCCCGCCCACTGGCAGTTATTCACGTTTCTACCAATTCAAAGTCATAGGTTTATCAGTTGAGGTGGGCAGGGCCATCCTCAGGTGGGCGGGGTTTTAAATGACTCTTTGACTCTTTTCTGGCTGAAAACTTCAGGTTTGAGCACTAAATACTCGAAAACGACAGCATCTTCCAGATAAGGGACACAGCGCTGGAAACAGCACGTCTGACACTACCTTGTTCTATCCTCAGCCAGAGGCGCATAAACTATGTGACAGGTTCTCTTTAATTATATACATGACATGGGTGGAATCCCAAGTGAAGTAGCCCTTCATTTTTATTGGTATATCTCTCTGAGGATGGTGGACCACGTCTCCCCTAATGACGTTAGAGCAATTTTTGCAATGAAGGCATGGGAATGTGCCTGATCTGGGGGATGAGTGGGTCATTTCGGAGGATTCTTTTTTAAAAGATCTAATGTCGGCTCTAATTAAGAGGTCCCTGATTTTTTTGGGTCTTTTGTAACAAATGCACATTGGTGTGCGTAAATCAGGAATGTTGGGATATCCAGTATGTAAGAGGGTGGTATGTGTTGACGAAATATGTTCTTGGTAGATTAGGACCGAATTGTCTGGTTGGTCTAGGTCTTTTCCTAATTTGTGTAATGAGTCATTCAGGGTATTCCCTGTCGGTGAACTTATTGGACATCAGGTCTAGCCATTGGGAGAGGTTAGTGGAATTGGTGACTATCCTCCTGACTCTGGTGAACTAGAGATTGGTAAAGATTCTTTGACATGTGTAGGATGGCAGCTTTGAAAATGTAATAGGGAGTTTGTTGGTTGGTTTCATATGTGAATCTGTAGTCAAGGTGCCATCCGGAGAGTTATCCCCCCGGGGGGCTAGAAAGTTGATGTGTGATGTATCATAGTGGAGAGTAAAGGAAAGCACTGGTAAGAATTATTTAGGTGGTCGAGGAATTATGAAATGCTTGAAAGGGATGCGGTCCAGCAGCTCCAAGTAAGTGATCCGAGATAAAAAATCTTTATAGATTAATTCTTTTTAAATAAATTCAGCAGTTTTATTAGAAATTCAATTAAAAACGTGTTATTTCAAGAACATCATGATACAGCGTTCACCGACGCGTTTCGGGAGGCGTGTCCCTTAATCCTGGTGTGACGTATGTGATTCGTAACTTCCCTTTTATATCATCAACAATTTACATAAAAAAATATTTTTGTATTATAATTAAAAACAATTATCATAGAAAAAACGCAATAATCCGATGCTAATGGTATATATACTATAACCTTTCTTGATTAAACTCGATTTGTACTCTTGTATCATACATGTTACTGTTAATAGTGGAACATGATGTCCTGTCTCCTATTTAAACCTACTGGAAACCTGGTGTTCAATCTGAACATCCACCAGGCTTCTCTCGACAAAAGTTTCCGTTTCATGTCTCCACCCCGTGGTGGTTTATGGACTATCTCTATTCCACTACAAACAAAACTAGTAACATTCCCTGAATGTTCCTCTGCAAAATGGCGAGAAGCCTTTGATATGTGAACAAGTTCAGTTTTTCTAATATCAGATAGATGCCTTCTGATTCTTGTTTTTAGTCTGTTGGAACTGTGACCTACATACTGCTTGCAACAAATAGTACACATTATTACATATATTGTGTTGCGTGTGTTACAATTAATATACTGGTTTATTTTAAAACTTTCTCCTGTTGACATAGCAGTGATTTCCTTAGTAGGTCTCATATGTTTGCAAGTAATGCATCTATTATGCCCACAATTGTATGAACCCTTAACACTCAACCAATCACTCCTCCCGGCATCGCTGCCCGATGTGTAGTAACTAGGGGACAGTAGATTGGCAAGTGTAAGACCTTTCCTAGAAACAAATTTGATTTGATTATCAATGATGTTACGCATATTGGATTGCACAGTCAAAATTGGCAAGTTCTTTTTTATAATTTTAACGATCTCATAATACTGTGGGCTATACGTAGAGGAAAAGGTGACACTAGATCGATGATTATTATCACTTGAAACCGCATTCTTCATCTTTTTAGATCTAAGCATTGTATCTCTCGGTATACTTATCACCCTATTCATTGCCTTATCCAATTGTTTTTGTGTATATCCCCTGCTCTTAAGTCTTTCTATTGCCAGTTTCGAGTGTTCTAAGAACACAACTTCTGTGGAGGAGTTTCTCTTAAGACGTATCAACTCCCCTAAGGGAATATTATTAATAATATGTCTAGGGTGTGAAGAATCGGATTTTAAGATCGTGTTTTTAGCAGTATTTTTCCTTAATGGAGTCACTAAAATTTCTGGAGCTTCTGTGCCTATTAAAGTTACATCTAGGAAGTGGACTGTATTTTTATCCCAATGGGAAGTAAATTTAAGATTAAATTCATTGTTATTTAAATAGTCCACAAATTTTATCGTGGACGGCCCATCTCCCTCCCACACCAGGAGGAGGTCATCGATATATCTACCATACCACCTGATGTGGGAGGAGAAGGGGCAGTCCAACGAAAAAATAAAGAATTCCTCCCATATACTCATGTAGATGTTGGCTAGAGCTGGTGAACATTTAGCCCCCATCGCCGCTCCTTGTTTTTGTAAATAAAAATTATTATAAAAGGAAAAATATTAGTTATACAGCAAAAACTCTACACTATGTATCAAAAACTCGTTAATGGCAGGATAATATTTAATGTACTTCTTAAGAAACTGACCTAGAGTGACTAATAGTTTATCGTGTGGGATTGAGGGATATAATCCCACAACATCGCTTGTGAGCCAGGAAAAATTCATTTGCCAAGGAATTTTATTCATGATAGAAACTAAACTCTTTGTATCCTTCAAATAACCTGGTATCGTCAGGACTAGAGGTTGGAGTAGGGTATCCACCCAATCTCCCAAAAACTCTGTCAAAGAACCTATGCCACTTATTATAGGTCGTAGAGGGGGGAGGAAAAACCTCCTTATGAATCTTGGGTAAGGAGTGTAATATAGGGGTTATTGGAAATTGCACATACAGTTTCTCAGCTAGTTTTTCCGAGATAGCTCCCATATAGATTCCCAAATGCAAAAGATTTTTCATTTTATTCTGTAGCTCTAGAGAGGGATTAGACTGTATCTCTATATAAGTGCTAGAATCTTTTAGCATTTCTAAATTTAATGCCTTGTATAAACCCGCATTCATGAGAACTACCCCTCCCCCTTTATCTACCGGTCTGATGATAAGATCCTGATTTTTCTGTAGTTTCTTAAGGGCTTTACGTTCACTCTGGCTAATATTCGAATAGTTACTTCTACATGGTTTATTGATTTTGTCATAGAGTTCAGAGAGATCCCTCTCAACACTCTCCTGAAATTGATCTAGACCTAACGGTCTAGACTGGATAGGATAAAAGTGCTCATTTTTTCTTTGAAAAATTGGACAAGGATCAAATTCTATCTGAGCTGTCTCACTCTCCAACTGTCTCAAGAAAGAGATGTTACATGTTTCTTCATAGCTTTTATATGTATCTAAGAAATCAGTATCATGAGTGGTAGTTTCTAATGTACTATGCACATCTGAAAAATGATTTTTTATTGTCAGAAGACGTGCAAATTTGTTAACGTCCAATAAAGTCCGATACAGATCGAATTTAGTGGTAGGTATAAAACCGAGTCCCTTTGATAACAAATTAATTTTGGTTTCTGAGACTATATAGCTCGATAAATTGATCACAGCAGAATCTTTCACTGAAGTCTTTTCAGCATTCTTGAGTTCATGTTTATGCTTCCTCCCGCCTCTCCTTTGGCATTTTTTGAAGCCACATTTTCCGTACGTTTTTTCTGATAGCGCTTACTTCTGGTGCTACTTGATTCTCGAGATGTAGACATATCAGATGTTTCTTCAGATGTCGAGGGATTCAAGGAATCATCAGTATTATTCAAATCCGCAAATGAGACACGGTTCCCTCTGTTGCGGTTCCTATAGTGTGGGGAATATCCTTGTTGTTTTAATATGGAATTGGTCCTTTTTTCCAGAAACCAGCTATATACCTTGTTATTATCATAGTCCTGCGAATCTCTCACAAACTTTCGGTTCTTATTCTGTAATATAATGTTTTCTAATTTTTCCAGATTCTTATTTATATTCTCCTCCAATTCTTTATATTTCTGAGAGGTTTTAAAGGGTTCTATAGCCGTTTTTATCGTCATGATTTCTGTATTAACTTCCATTAATTTCTGTTCTTGAGTTTTAATTAACAGTTGCATTAACTTTAAAGAGCAGTCACTAAGGATATTTTGCCACTCAACGTTGAAATCCTCCCCATACTGAGATGTACACTGTTTCTTTATCCTCAAACCCCTCGGGATCATTTTCCTATCCACATAGGTTTGCAGAGTTGTCTGCTCCCACCATATCCTTAACTCTTTGTTCGACAATTTTTCAAATTTATGCATATATTCTTTTAATTCGCCATGTTCAGAGTTGGATTGTGGGGCTGATGTCATTGCAAATATTTGTGCTGCTTTTTGCTGGCGTTTCGCAGTTACCGAAGCAGAGTCCATTATGTATGATACAGAGTTGATTTAAAGTTAATGCTTACTAGCTGCTGTTACTTGTATTGATAATTAATAATTTGCAACACTATCCTTAGAATTGCTTGTTCAGGAAAATATCCTTCTATCAGGGAGCACGATTAAACGTTGAGCTTCATGGCAAACAAACACAAACAACAAGTGTTGTAATCAGCTCACCTGAAACTCTCAATCACTATGGCTGCACGGATCCTGAGGCTGTGAAGCAAAGGCTCTCTCTTATATTTCAGTATGCTTATATAAATTGTTGATGATAAAAAAGGGAAGTTACGAATCACATACGTCACACCAGGAATAAGGGACACGCCTCATGAAACGCGGCGGTAAACGCTGTATCATGATGCTCGTGAAATAACACGTTTTTTAACTGAATTCCTAATAAAGCTTCTGAATTTAATTACCAAGAATTAATCTATCAAGATTTTTTATCTCGGATCACTTACTTGGAGCTGCTAGACCGCATCCCTTTCAAGCATTCTGAAATATAAGAGAGAGCCTTTGCTTCACAGCCTCAGGATCCGTGCAGCCATAGTGATCGAGAGTTTCAGGTGAGCTGATTACAACACTTGTTGTTTGAGGAATTGGGAAATGGTGGACTCATCGCCACACCAGATGCAGAAGATGTCATCAATGTACCTGTGGCATGTTGTGAAAAAAGGACATTGTTATAGACAAAAGACTTCTCAAATGAGGCCATGAAGATGTTAAGAAACTTGAACACCAGCGGAATTAGTACAAAGCAATGTGCTGCGTTTTATTTAGTCATCCCCAGGGGGTACACTGACACCAACGTGTTTCAGGCTATATAGCCCTTGATCACGGCAATGGTTTTGTTTATGCATGAAGATGTTAGTATACGCCGGAGCCATGTTGGACCCCATTGCCGTTCCCTCTTTCTGGAGGTAGAATTTATCGCCGAATAAGAAAAAATTCTCCCTTAGTACTAGTGTGACTAATTATATGCAGAAGTCAACTTCTTGTGGCTGTAGATGAGAGATGAGTAGAATGTCCTGGGTGGCTTTTATGTCATCACTGTGTCGGATGAAAGTGTAAAGACTATTGACATCTAATGTAACCAACGGGGAGTCAGTTGGATTAGAGTTAAGTGATTGAATAATGTCCAAAAAATGAGGAGTGTTATGTAAATAGGACTTGGTTTTTGTGACCGATGGTGTGAGGATTTTTTCGAGGAACTGTGACAGTGGAGAAAAGATGGAATCAGTAAAGGCAATAATTGGATGGCCAGGGGGGTTATTAAGATTTTTATGTATCTTTAGTAGGATGTAGAAGATCGGAGTGATAGGATATAGTGACTGAAGAAAGTCAGAGGTTTTTCTGTCCATGATGTTAAAATCTAGGGCTGTATCTAAGACAGAATGTATTTTGGACATGACATTGAAGGTGGGGGCATTCATGAGTGGCTCATAAGTGGCATTGTCTTGTAGTTGGCGTGTGACCTCTTGTATGTACATTGTGCGATCCATGATAAATTTCACCCCTCCTTTGTCGGCCGAACGGGTCAGATTGTTTTTGTTTGAGGGTCTGTTTTTATGTCCTGATCCACCAAGGAAATATATGTTTCTACTATGTGGTATGTCCTAGGAGGGTTAAAATTACTTACGTTCCTCAGCTGTAGGTTTGTCTGCACCACACATCAAATATCTCTTGTCTCATATCATCCCTATTTGTGTCCTACAGCACTGCCATTTTCTTGCAGTCCATTTATCGGTAAGTCTTCATCCTTCTTGCTCTGTCCACACTTTCCATTTATTCACATAATACCACTCATGTTTACTGCTTTTCCTCCCCCTAGTTCCATTCTCTACTTGTCATCCTTCCATATCTCTCCACTCTTATTTGGGCCTTTGAGCCAGTATAATTAGGTAAGCAACATGTCTTATTCTCCACATTCCTCTCTCTTTGGACCCTCTAGTCTTTTCTTCTCTGCACTCTGTATACTCATCCTTTCACCCACTTACTCCCATATCCTTGTCCGTTTCTCAACACTGCCTACTCCTGAGCTTCTTTCCCCTATCCCTCCTTGTCCTCTCATTCTTGTCTGCTCATTCAGTCTTCCATTTTTCTATTCCTTTTCTCACTAGTTATATTACCATTATGTAATTTTCTCATTTGATCCAATGCCTTCTTCCAGTGATCCTACTAAGAAAGGTTGCAGGGACAACCGAAACGTCTTATATGCAATCACAATTTCCCCTGGCCTCATATCGTTGTTATATGGATTCTTGTATGGAAGTAAAATCACGTGACCTGTTTGTACAATTCTCATGTAAATAATATGAATCGTTTTCACCTTTAAAATCAATTACATCCGAGTGTGCTGTGCAGAGCCGTCTTAAAAGCATTATGGGCCCCTGGGCATAACACTGCGGTGGGCCCTGCCCAAATACATGACTTCACACCAGCCCATGCCTCTTAACACCCCCAAGCATACTCTTATTATCACGCCACTTACTGTATATATGGACACTGCCAGTCTGCAGCCTACAAGACTAATTGGCAGGGCAGGGAGCTTTTGGCTCCCTTCTCTACCATGGTTTTTAACTGCTTGCATGTCCTAACAACACACAAACAGTTAAATAACTAAAGCCAATCAAGGGATCCAGGGTTTTTTTTTGTATTCCTGGGACATGCATATACCACCTGAAGCCCCAATAATTGTGGGGCCCCCGGGCAATTGCCTAGTGTGCCCAATGGAAAAGATGGCCCTGGTGCTGTGGAATTTTCTATATTGTTAAACAGACTCATTTCATGACTCTTTTCTGGCTAAAAACTGCTGATTTGAGCATTAAATACTCTAAAACTACAGCATCTTACAGAATAAGGAACACAGTGCTGGAAACAGCAGGTCTGTCACTAACTTGCACTGTCCTCAGCAAGAGTGGCATAATCTATGTGACAGGTTCTCTTTCAGTCTAACTGGGCCAGGGCTTTTTTTTTTTTTTTTTTTTTACAAAATTACTGGTAAAATATTTTCATTTTCCAGGAGTTGAAGCCTGATCCTATCAGAATGGGAAGGTCCATGGATATCTGGCTCTTCTCGCCCTAAAAATACCAGCCCTTAGCCACCCCAGAAGCAGACCGTCACATTAAATGATCTGCATTCTGACGATAACTTGGCTCTTCCTAATACCTGTGGTGCGTTGGATATTGGGGTAATAGTGACACGGGGTTAGTTTCAATCTTGTGGTGATGAAAAATACTGCTGGCTGACACCAACACCAGTGATAGTAATGGAGATGCATCTGTCAGATACCTCTATTACTAAAACTGGAAAACAATGAAAAACAAAACCAAACAAACATGGAAACAACAGAAAAAAACTATTTATTTAAATAAACATTCCCTAACACAAGTCCTCGTTGACCATTTTATTAAAGAAATAGATGCAACACTGGCCCGGCATAGTCCAGCGAATTCATTTTAGTTCAAAAGGGAAAACTGTAAACAATAAAAGAAAAAAAAAACATGGCACTATCCAGCACCTGGGAAAGCCAAGTGACATCCCCCACAGCAGACATCCAGAAAAGCTAGGTGTCTAGTGTGGGGGATGGGTGCCACTCGGCTTTCCTAGCTGGATAGTCCATGGAGGATTCATGTGAGGGGACAAGGAGGAAGGGGGTGACAAAGGTCACTTTCCTCCCTCTGCTGTGAGTGCTGCCACAACTTGACTGTACAGTTTAGTCTTATGATGCTGCCTTGGCACCACTGCTCTTCTATACTTGTCATCTTTCAAGAGAGTCCATGAGAGCTCGAAAATTTGCATCCACTGTTTGGGGGACCCCGTCTGCCCATGAAATCCTGGACTTTCCCATGGGATCCGAGATGGTTGGGAGGTATGCATCACTCTGAACACACCTTCCCCACAAGGTGGTGGCCGCATCTTTCTTTGGGGATGCTTTATTTTAACAGGAACTGGGAAGCTGGTCAGAGTTGGTAGGAAGATGGATGGAACTATATACAGGGCAATCCTGGAGGAAAAAATTTTAGGGTCCGTCCACACTGCAAGCATTTCCAGTAGGTTTTTGATAATTTCAAAACCACTGTTTTTACGAACAACTTGGTACATATTTATTCTTCTGCTGTATTTTAGGTAAAAAAAATGTCCAAATATTTTTATGTCAGATCTGTGTCCAAAACCGCACAGATGAATGGGACTCATTTTCTGACTGTAAATCCGTCAAAAAAATAGCAACCTAAAACCCACATTGAAAACCACGTCAAAATACTCGATGAACAACGCGGTTTTAAGATTCATAATCCAACAAGTATTTTGACAGGTGTATGTTTATGAATTTTGGCGCTAATAAATGAATCCCTTTTTTCACTAAAAATCAGTTGTTGTTTTTTTACAGATTTTGGGGATAAATTTATTAGCGGCAAAATCTGTAAAAAGCCAGATTTTTAGCTGCAAAGGTAAAATAAGATCAGTAGCACCAAAATACATAAAAACATGGATTTTAGCATGAAAATGAGTAAAAAAAACGTATTTTTAGCAACAAAAGCGAGATAAATTTATTAGCGGAAAAATTTGTAAAAAACGTATTGTAGCGCCAAAATTTGTTAAAAAAAAGTAGTTTAGCACCAAAATCCTTAAAAAAAAAGTATTTTAGCGCCAAAATACATAAAAAACTTCTTTTTAGCGGCAAAAGCAAAATAATTTTAATAGCACCAAAATCCATAAAACGACTACAAGATTACATATAAATGCAGTAATGTGCTTTACATGCCCTTTTGTAGGTCGGAGTTACATCCAATGGCTTAATTTATGCATACGTTAAAAAACAGACTTGAAGACCAAAGAAAAAAAGAAAAAAAAATGCGCAAAAACGCAAATTGCAGCAAAAAACTGCCGTTTTGTCAGCTTCTTTTGAAAGGTTTATGAACGTTTTTAGTATTACATTTTCAGGTCGTTTTTTTTTCCACTGCAGTGTAGACATCACCATAAACTAGGGACTGGGGGTGAGGGTAATTACAAAGATAGCGTGCAAGATAATGAAGATAGAGCCCTGGGAATTAGGAATAAAACATGGGGTGGAGTGGAGGGAGGGGGTGTAGCAATAGTTAAAAAGATAAGGGAGAAAGGAATAAAAACGGAAAAATCTCTAAATTGCATGGTGACCAATGCCAGGAGTATGACCAACACAATAAATGATCTAGAATTATTAATTGCTGAAGAGAGCAACGACTGGGCGGTTAACTTACAGGGTTAGGCTATGTTCACACGGCTAATATTGGGACATATCTCGCCCCGTAATTCGCGCTGTACTGCGCTAAATATGGGGCAATATATGTCCCAGTCATTACGGTAATCCACAGTTTTTATAGAGAACTATGGATTCCGTCTCCTCTCCCTGCTCGCACAATACGCGTCGAGAATAATGAATGTCTATGGGGCCGGCGGACTGCCAACTCCCCTGCCTCACCCCCGCTCCCAAGCACACGGCATAATTGCGGGCGAAATACGTAAAATGTTTGAAGGTTTTCTCAGAGATGCTATCCTGAACTATCTCACTGAAAATAAATGTATAACTCCGTTCCAGCATGGGTTTATGTAGGATCGGTACTGTCAAACTAATCTCATCAGCTTCTATGAGGAAGTTAGTTCTAGACTGGATCGGGGTAAGACATTGGATGTCAGATATTTGGATTTTTCTATGGTGCCACATAAAAGGTTGGTAAGTAAAATGAAAATGCTTGCACTGGGGGAAATTGTGTGCAAGTGGGTAAGTAAGTGGCTCAGTGACAGAGAACAAAGGGTGGTAATTAACAGTAAATACTCAGACTGGATCCCTGTTACTAGTGAGGTACCACAGGGCTTAGTATTTGGTCCTATCCTCTTTAGTATTTTCATTAACCCCTTCCTGAAATTGGACGTATGCATATGTCCTAGTGGGAAGTGCGTTCCCGCAAATGGACGTATGCATACGTCCTGGCGATCGTGCGGGCTCACAGTGAGCCCCGCACGATCGCGACATGGGACCAGCATACAGCATACCTCATGCCGTATCACCCGTGGCCGGAGTGAGCTCCGGCTGCGGGTGATTAACTCTTCATTATCCGCAACCTGTCATGGTCGCGATAATGAAACCGCAGGCAGGAGGAGTGAACTCTGCGCCACTACTGTTCAGCTCATAAGACTTCCCGGATGCTGTAGTCTGGTGACATCACGATACCTACAATGCATTGTGGGCATGGTGTTTGGCAGTTACCATGGCGACCAGTACACAGCAGTAATGCTGTGTCAGGTCTCCTATTGTAACAGCAATCTAATGATTGCTGTTACAAATCCCCACTGGGGAAAAGTGAAAAAATGTGAAGAAGGGAAAAAAAGTAAAAAACAAACAACAAAAACCACGTACATTTTCCCCTTTACAAATGCCAATTGCCCCAAAAAAGATAAAAAATAAATAAAGTACCCAAATTTGGTATCGCCGCGTACGTAATGACCCACCCTATAAATCTGTCATGTTAATTGACCCGTACGGTGAACACCGTAAAAAAAAAAAAAAAAACAGTCACAGAATTGCAATTTTTGTTTATCTGGCATAACATAAAATGGAATAAAAAGCGATCAAAAACTCATATAAACGTCAAAATTGGAGGAATTAAAACATCAGTTTATCGCGCAAAAAAGAGTCCTTACACAACTCTGTATATAGAAAAATAAAAAAGTTATGGCTATCATAATACGGCGATGCATAAATATTGTTTTAAAAAATAAAAAAATTTTTTTTTTTTTTTTTTAAAGTGCTTCAAAATAAAAAAAAACTACATAAATTGGGTGTCGCCGTAATCATATTGACACAGAGAGTAAAGCTTACTGGTCAAGGATACTGCACGGTGAGTGTTGTTAAAAATAAAAAAACACTACTAGGATTGCAGTATTTTCTTCACCCTGCCTTCCAAAAAAACGGATTTAAAATTGATCAAAAACTCTTGTCCCCCCAAAAATGGCACCAATAAATGTCAACTTATCCCGCAACAAACAAGCCCCTACACAGCTCCGTAAACAGAAAAATTAAAAAGTTATGGCTTTCAGACTATAGTGATGCTAAAACATGTTTTCCTTTTTGAATAAGTGTTTTTATTGTGTAAGAGCAGGACAACATAAAAAAATACAAATTTGGGATCACCGTCATCGTATCGACCTGATGAGTAAAACTAGCATGTCATTTATACCGCACGGTGAGCGCTGGAAGAGATAAAAGAAAAAACACTACCCGGAAGGCTGTATTTTATTCAAAATGCCTCACAAAAACCTTAATTAAAAGTGATCAAAGAATCATATGCACCCCATAATAGTATTAATAAAAAACGTCAAGTCATCCTGCAAAAAACAAGCCCTAAACGGGCCCCGTATACAAAAAAAATGAAAAAGTTAGGGCTGTCGAATAGGACAACATAAAAACGCAATTTTTTATAGACCTATTTCTATTGTGTAAAAGTAATAAAACAAAAAAACTATATAAACTTTATATGATTGCAAATGTACCAACCCCCATAGTAAAGTTTTTCATGCCCATTTATAACCCGCACCGGCGTAACGCTGTAAAATTGAAGTCCAAAAAACCAATGGAGGAACTGTGTTTTTTTCCCCCCATTTTCATGGCCCAATCTAAAAAAAAAAAGGAACACCTGTGCGCCCCAAAATGCACAATACACCCCTAAATGAAATCCATAGGGATTTTGGGAATCCAAAATAGGTTGATTTACGAAAGGTTTCACCTATTCTGATATTTGGGGCTTTGAAAAATGCGACATGGTCCACCAAAATCTGAATATTCAAAAGCCAAAAAACCCCTCCCTCCCTTATAGGTCCTGACATGTGCCCAAACACAGTTTACACCCACAGGGTAGGTATTGCCGAACTTGGAAAGAAATTTGCATAACAAAGTTTTTGGGTGCTTTTTTTTCCAGGATTCCTGTAAAAATTAAACATTTTTAGCTATAATTGCAGTTGGTTGGAAAAAAATTTTTTTTTCATTTTCACAGCCTAAGCCCGTGTTCAGACGGCTTATTCAAGCCGTAATTGCGAGCCGGATTGCGCTCGCAATTCCGGTTTGAATAAGGGGCGGTTGCGGGGGCGGGGCGGGGGGGGCGCTGCCCGCCGGCCCCATAGACTTGCATTATCCACGGCGCGTATTGCTCCTGGATAAATGTGCAGTCCCTATTTCCCCCCGGATTCGCCGAGCGGGAGAGGACGACGGAATCCACTGTTCTCTATGAGAAAATGTGGATTACCTAAATTACTGCGAGGATTGGCGCCGTAAATGCACGCAAATCCAGCGTGCAGTACAGCGCCTATTCGTGGCGAAATAAGCCGTGTGAACGGCCCCTAACACTAAAAAAAAATTGTTACACACCTGAGGGGTCGATATACTTACTACACCCCTGGATATATTTCTTAAGGGGTGTAGTTTCCAATATGGGGCCTTTTTAGGGTTTTTGATTGAGTTTTAGCACCTTAGGGTGTCCGCAAACCTGAAATGGTGCCTAAATAAAAATGTAATAAATTTCCTAAATGCTGTTTTGAATACTTTAAGGGGTGTAGTTTTTTAGATGAAGTCCTTTATGGGGATACCTAACATACAGGCCAATCAAAGCCAAGTCAGAACTGGACTGATCCCTAAAAAATGTAATTGCCCAAAATTTTTTTGAAAATTTGAAAATTTAAATACAAATTTCCAAACCCCCAATGCTTAAAAAAAAAAACATTTAAAAAAAGAAAAGCCAACCCCACAGTAACATATGGTAATCTAGTTTTAAACTTTTTTTAGAGGAATAACTATCCTACAAAAATGGGGCATTACTTAATCAAAAAACACCCCAATTTTTTGGGCCCGTTCCCAAACTTGATTTAAGGGCTAAACTGAACCCCAGAACTGGCAACTCTGGCCTTTTTTTGCTAACTGGGAAAAAATTTTTCAGGGCAGCTAATTGCAGAGCCCAAAAGCTCTTTTTGGGCCAAAATTTCTTTTCTATCTGAAAGCACAAAATTTTCACGAGAAAAAAAATTTTCGAATTTACATTGGGTAGGGTAAAAATGGGCAAAAAATTATTCTCCCCATAAAGGGTCAGATGCCAAAATTTTAAAAAAATGGGGGGTCTGCAAGGGGGCCAAAAACAACGAAAGGGAAAAGGGGAAAAGATCTTACACGATTTTTTGCAAAAAGATGCTAAGCCGTAAAGTAAACAAAAACAATAAAAGGGTACTGTTCTAATACAAAGGGATCTGGATAAGGGGGAGGCCTGGGCAGGGGAAGTGGCAGATGAGGGTTAACATAATAAATGCAAGGTTTTTCACCCTGGGGAGGAAAAATACATTTATTTATTACAAAATTTAAAAAGGAAAAAGCGGGTAAAAAAAAACATTGGGGAAGGGCTTAGGGAAACCGGGGGGAAAAGTAAACTTTTCTGTAGCACCAGTTTTCAGGGAGCAGCTGCAAAGGCAAAAAAAGGATTATGGGGTGTATTAAAAGGGGGGATAATACCCATGAAGAAAAATTATTCTACCCTTATACCCAAATCACTGGGTTTTGACCACCCCATGGAAATATTGTGTATAGTTTTTTGGGGACCAGTGCACAGGAAGGGCCCTTGTTTTAAACTTGAAAAAACGTACAAAAACGGGCAACAAAAAATAATAAAAGGACTGGGGGGGACTACAATACCCAGAAAGTTAGCAAGATTTATGTTAGTTTTGGGTTTAAAAAAGGGTTTTTGGGGGACAATTTAAACCCTTTTAAAAACATTAAAAAATCAATATAGAGATCTCGCTCAAGATTTGGTTTTTTACCCAGGGCCCGAAACCAGAAAAAAGGGGGGGTCCTTTTCCCTAGCTTGAGAAAGAAAAAATTTCCCACATTTAAAAATAGAAAGGGAAATTCCCCTTAAATGTTAGAGCAATTTAGGATGTGGGAACCTGCCCGAGGAAATTGTCATGGGGAAAATTTATTGACAGAGTTCAAAAAGTGGGGCCCGGGGTAATTTTTAAAAGAGCAATAATAAAACAAGTTTTTAAATGATTTTGAAAACTGGGGAAGGGGCGTTTGATCAAGGGAATTTTTAAACTGATTGCCAGAAAATTTTAGTCAGGGAAAAAATTTTTCCCCAAAATGAAACAATTGGCTTCCCACCTCAGGAGGTTTTCCCCCTTCCCTCTGGGTTTAACCCCTTTAGCAAAATAGGGTTTTAAAGGAAAAGGACGTCTGTCCTTTTTTTTTTCGGGCCCTTTCAAACAAATTTAAATATGGTCCCCCCTGAAAATACAAATTGAGTTTTTCAAGGTAAGTTAGAACATGTTTTCATTTTTTAAAGTAAAAAACGATCGCTTATATCTTGATAAACCAGAAATTTCCCACTATCTTCCTCCCGAGATAAAACAAGGGGAAGTTTTTTCCCCCCTTTTTCCTTCTAATGCCCCCCCCCCCCCCCCCCCCCCCCCCAAAAAATTCTAGAACAAGGTAATATGGAGTGATGAGACCAAAATCGAACTTTTTGGCCACAACCATAAAGGTCACCTTCGGAGAGGTGTCAACAAGGCCTATGATCAAAGGAACACTATTCCTATTATAAAGCACGGAGGTGGATTGCTGATGTTTTGCGGATGTGTGAGCTACAAAGGTATAGGAAACTTGGTCATAGTTGAAGGATAGATTAATGCAGCACGTTATCAGCAAATACTGGAGCCAAATTTGCACTCATCATCCTGGAAGCTGTGCATTGAACGTACTAGGACGTTCTATCATGACAGCGATCCAAAACACGAGGCCAAATCGACCTGTGATTGGCTACAGCAGAACAAAGGGAAGGTTCTGGAGTGGCCATCTCAGTCTCCTGACTTGGATATCATTGAGACACTCTGGGGAGATCACAAGTGTGCAGTTCTTGAAAGACAGCCCAGGAATTTGCTGGAACTGGAGGCTTTTTGTCAAAAAGAATGGGCAGCTTTACCATTTGGGAAAATAAAGAGCCTCATCCACAACTACCACAGAAGACTTCAAGTTGTCATTGGTGTTAGCGGGTGCAATACACGGTAATAACAACTGAGGTATGTGAATTTTTTAATGTTTTTGGTTGTCATTATGATTTAAAAAGAGAAAACACAGTAGTTTGACAATATAATGCTTCACCCAACCACTAACCATGAGTGGAAAAAAAGTTTTTGTGTTATCATTCATATTCTCTGAAAAAAGACCAAAAAAAGCTAAATTCTGCCGAGGTATGTAAACTTTTTGAGCACAACTGTACCTTGACTTTATTCACATGGTCTTTAGAAAATCCTGTTCATAATCATTGCATCTACAAACCAGAAATTTTCCGAACCATTCCTCAAATAATAATGGATAGGAAAAGAGATTTCCCAAGCACTAGTGAGAATGAGTTCTGGTCAACTAATCATAATCTACAACCTACAAAGGTCTTGGATGCAAAACCCCCAAAAATATCAAACTGAATCTCGGTAATAAGAAACTAAAGTATAAATACTAACGTGACACAGTGCCATGAATCAAAAAATAATCACAGTATATACAGAAATCTAAAGTGTCAATGCTTATTAATAAATAAAAATATAGATAAAAAGATAACACAATGCCATAAATCAAAAAATTAATCACAGTATATAAACGGTCAAAACATGATTAGAATTACCCACTGCCGAAAACCTGACTCGGGTTTCGCTTGCGTGTTTCGTCAAGGGACAAATCATAATCTCTTTCCGCTGTCCCATTTAAACATCATGAGATAATAAACTTGTAAACTGAAAGTCACACAAGAGTGACACTGTTTCTGAAAAAACACACAGATCTATTTTTCTAATTGTTAAAAACCCCTTTAAAGCTTTAGGATGTGTTTTAATGACACACTTATCAGTTTATTTTGTCTTCAATATAGATAGAAAGTATTTTGATTCAGATTTTATCAATTGGCCCCAGGTAATATTAGAGGTAATTTGTTTTCTGACATTGTCTGTCCCTTGCATATTGTTTTTCGCCCTTCCTTTGTATATCCATACAGAAATAATGTAGATATGTATGTTGTTATCTGATTGTGAAGCATAAACAGTGGTCTATTTGTGATGTAGAATTCGCAACAAGTGAAAGTGATTATATTTTTATTACCTTCCCACATAGTCATAACCCTCTCTGTCAGTAGTGATCGTAAAACTCATTACTCACGCAAGTTCCACATGGACGGGTGTGAATTGCATTGGGAAAGGACTTGACATCTTGCTTGACTAATGTTTTACTTTTGAAATCTAGACTGAGCATTGACAAAATCTTACATCAGAAAAGAGAAAGTTACATTTATTAAATTAATACCTGCTTATCTGTTTGCAATGCTCAATATGCAGAAACTTTCTATTTATACCAAGTTATTAGTGACATGCTTTGAAAATTCTAAAGACTATTTCTAATAATAAACAAAAAATGACAATGGAGAAAAGTTATCCATAGCTTTTATTTTCTACCCTGATCTAGAACAGATCACTGGGGTCTTAGATTTCTGAGCAAGGGCAACATCTGCATGGAGTTTGTGAGCGCGTGCAACCTTGGATACGGATCTCCATTCTACACTACCACATGACCATGTTTAACAACTCATAGGTGGTGGCACAACTCTGTCTTAGGCATGTAGAATTAGATAAAACAGCTAGTGATATTAATATTGTGAATGAGGAGAACTCATCTTTGCCGTCTTCTCTCTTCACATTTCCAGAGCTAAGTAGCATTTGTCACTCTAAGATCACTAGCAGGTTAATCTAGAAGTACTAGAGTGAAGATGGAAAGTTTTGTTTTGGGTACATTTTTATCCCTTTAATTCTCGACCTATTAACTTGGATATTTTTCAAGAGCGTGTAGAACAAGACCTTATATCACTACAACAAAGCAATAAAAACTCAAAGCATGCTCATAATTTAAGTAAAAAAGAATTTCAGGCCGTTCAGGAAATTAAAATGAATCCAGATCTCATTGTTCAGTCCACTGATTAGGGGGGCTCAGCGGTAGTGTTAGATGAGTAGCTCTATAGGAGGGAAAATTTGAAAATGTTGGAGAACGTCGAGGTTTACACTCCACTAGTTAAGGACCTCACTAATTCAAGGTATTGCTCAAACAGATCTTAGATAAGGGAGTCCATCTTAATATCTATTCCCAACAGTTAGCTGAAAAATTATTTGTTGAGCATCCCACTACTGCCATTTTTCATTCCCTCCCCAAGGTAAATAAGTGCCTATTTTCACCTTCAATAAGGCCCACAGTGGCCACAATTGGCTCATTAAATGAAGAACTGGGACAATGGGTGGACCATCTTCTTCAGCCTCTCTTTTGTAGAATTCCAGGCTACATACGAGATACTAAACATCTGATCTCTGCTGTAGAACATTCTGAGTGTCAGGAAAATTACAGTTGGCTCTCTTGTGATGTCGTGGGACTATATCCATGTATGACCCACGACCTCACTTTGTCTACTTTATTGCACCATCTCAATAAATATGGTGCTTTTTCTGAGTTTTAGCTTCTGTTCGTTTTAGAGTTAGTTGATTATTTGGTGACACTTTTTTTTATATTCAACATAAAAAAAATTCCACAAAAAAGGGGGGCGTCTATGGGGACCCACTTCTCTTCCTCCCTGTCCAGCATTTTTTTGTCGGTCTGGGAGGAGAAGTTTCTTTTTACAGAACATAATCCATTAAGATATATCAATGATCTGCTGCTTGTATGGGGGGAGTGGGGGAGGGAATGGAGGAGGTGTCTAATTTTGTTTTTATATTGGCTCCAACGGAATGAACTTAAGGTTCACCTCACATATGCACAAATCTCATATTGACTTTTTGTATATCACTTTATTGGGATACATTAATCAGTCTTTTCAGGTACTACCTTTTAGGTAGCGTACTGTCCACAACACCATTTTACTTGCCAATTCATTCCATCTACTGCTTGTGAAGAATAATATCCTCTATTGGGAATTAATCAGGGCCAAACTTTGTTGCTCTTTCAGTAGTACAAGAGGTCTGCAACAGATTGTTGCTGCACTACTATCCCAAGAATGTGATATCAAGAGCCAAAATAAAGTTTTCAAGGTGAAAAGAAACGATTTATTGAAAGAACAGCATAAAAAAGGTAAAGAAACGGTATATTTTCCACCAGCTGTAGCTTGCAATATCATACAATTTTTATTGTAATAAAAGCATTTGCTGTTACTTTACATTAATTCCTGTATGCAGAATTTACTACAGAATATCATCAGACTTGTCCCGAGAAAGACTCCAACACTTGGAATACTGCCAGTTTGGGATTTATATGATTTTTTGATCACTTTTTATTTAATTTTATGTGCAGTAGGATGAACAAAAATAGTCATTTTTTAACTTTTACTTTTTTTCCACTTGTCCCCAAAGAAGACTTGCCTCAGCGATCTTTGGATCGCTACATTAATATTTAGTAGTACATCACCGCCCAGATGTGGTGGTGTCAAAAGAACTCAGAAGCCTTTGTTAGGCTTCTGGGTGGTTATGGGGTCAATCTAAAGGGGTAATCGTCCACGACTGGATTTAACTCCTGTCCCGGCTGATAACACAGGTCACCAGCTGTAACACACAGCTAGTTTCCCACAGTGATTATGCAGAGACTGCACAATTGCCTTGTCATAAATATTTGGCAATTATCCCTTCCTGATATGATGTAAACGTATGTCAAATGTTCAAAAGAGGTTAATAGGAGGCCTTTATAACAACCTACTTATTGGGGGGCACCTTTACCTGCCTACTTACTGGGGTTGCTATATACCTACCAACCTATTGGGGGAATATGTACCTACCTTGTTACTTAATGAGTGTACCTATATAACTGCCTACCTACTTACTACCTGCCTAATTGGGGTCTATCTATCTGCCTACCTATTTTTGGCGGGGTGTTTACCTAGTATATGGGAACACAAAACAAGACTAAAACTAGGTACAAAAATAGGAGTCCATTGCCGTCCGAGGGTACTCTTACTGTTATGGACACAAGACAGTCATTATTACCATTTAGGGTACTGTGGATGGGAAGTTTGTGCAAAAGTGGGAATAGGTAAAGAGGTGTTGGAAAATTGAGGAGTCAATTATGTATATGTGGTAAATTCTGCAGAGAAGACATGGCTGAGAAAAGTCCAGAACTGAATGGTGGGTAAAAAAAAAGTAAAAGTGAGTGACTCCCATTAGAGAAGACATCACCTGTGAGTCACTGGATGTGTTTATTTTGCCTCTGTCTTCACTGCCATGTGATTGTGACCTGAACTGGCATCTAACTACTATGTGATCACTTCAAGGCGGTATTGTAGGTTTTATTGATGCTTGTATAATAAGGGAACTTTAAACATGCTCAGAATATTCTGTACTATTTTGGAGTCTATAATTTTATTATAGATTCAATGCCAGAAGCAGAACCACATGGTGATAACTCCATTTTTCGCCATTACCAGAGCTACTTTGAAGTCAAGTTCAGAGAATTTGGATTATCAACTGAGTGTGGCCATCAGTGAATCAGACCACACTGGCCTAGGTTCGATTAACAAAGCTATGAATATGTTATTGAAGTAGAGACATTTAACTTGAGGTCAGAGGATTCAACAAAAATACTACATTAACCAGAATTACAGTCGTTTTTTACATAGCCCTCACAGTTTCCACCATTTAAAAGCTCTTGAACAAACTAAGATAATTAAAATTATAAGGAGAGAGAATCATGCACCCTTTCCTTTCTTTCTTTCTTCTACACTCTTCCCATAACTATGGGAAGTTGATCTGCGTTTTTTTTTTGTTTGTTTGTTTTTTTTCTAGCAGAGCTTTACCTGGCCTTTCTGTTCTTGAGTATTATGATTTTTATTGAGTATTAAGATAAATCACCGGTACTTATATTTATGAAGACATTGCTAGATTTTAGACTTTGATAATGATATACCTACCTCTTTGAGAGTGTTCTTGACTTGACGAGGTGTTTTAAAAAGGTTTTCATTTACCAAAGAACCAATTCTGCAGTCAACCGCTTACATTTTTACGTTCGCTTTCTGGCCTTTTGGTGTTGCTGAGGTCACCAGTGTGTTGTGTTTCAACAAAATTCAATGAGTTGGCCACTCCTAAAGTTTCTGCTTGAATAGATTTGTTTTGGCTTTTTTTACCCTTTTGATTGTCTCCTTTATTTGCATTAACACTTCTTTGGATAACATATTGAGAGTTTCCATAAACTGCTGTAACAGGCTATGATGTGGATTCTTTGGAACACCGCAAGCATCAGGGAGCAGAGCCTAAGTAGCCTAAAGGTATGCATCAGAACCCGCTGCAAGGCAGCTTGGACTTGCTGCGGCCGGAGACTACAAAGTCTCTACCCTGACATGCGACATGCTTAGGGTAGCAAGCAGAGCTTGTAGGCCACTGGGTTGATACTTGGAGGAGTTTGAATGGACCCAGAAACCGTGGACACAACTTGTAGCTAGGGATTTTCAGGTGTACATAGTTAGTAGACAGTCTCACCCTATCTCCAGGAGCAAAGAAGGGAGGGGTTCTTCTAATTTTGTCTGCTTGAGACTGCATTCGAGAGGATGCTTGTAATAAAGTTTGCCTGGTTTCTTGCCAAATTGACATGAAGTCTTGGACTTGGGTATCCACAGCTGGAACATCAGAAATGACTGGTAGAGGGAGGTGGGATGAGGGTGTTGCCCGAAGACAATATAGAAAGATGAGGCTCCGACCAAGTTGGGCTCCAGATGGTTATAAAAGTATTCCCCTCAGGTTAGAAGTTTGGACCAGTATTCTTGATGTTTTTGGCTCATGGTTTGGTTGATAGGCTGAGGAGAAGTCTAATTTGACGTGAAGACAGGAGGAAAGTGCACACCAGAATTTAGAGATCAATTGGACCCCACGGTACCAGTCAATATGCAGAGGAAGGCCATGCAGGCATAAGATATGCTAGAAGAAGTAGCCAGCAAGCTGAGGAGTTGAGAGGAGACTGGGCAGATTCATGAAGTGGGACAACTTCGAAAACTGATCCGTAACTGTCAAGATGATGATGTTATTTGCAGAGGGTGGTAGGTCAGTAACGAAGTTCATGAATATATGGGTCCAAGGACACTCCAGAATTGGCAAGGGTGGCAGAAAGCCAACAGGTTTGAAGGGGTTTTGTTGAGGCAATATAGCAAAAAAAAAATAAAGCCCAAAACTTTACTAAGTTGGGAATTTCTCAAAAATTTGGGTTTGGGTACTTTCGCCGAATTTCCCGAAAAAAATAAATTCCCCAAATTCTTGGGGACGAATCACTTTAAAAAACGCTATTTCCAGGCTGCACGACCCCGCAGGGGCTGTAGAATGTGTCCATGCTTAAATTTTGCAAAGGGGGGCTTGGTTTTGGGCTTCATACAATTTTTGTGTTTTGTATGACAGCAAAGACTCCGCCGCTCTTAGAATCGCTTCTCTATAAAAAATTCCCCGGGCAAATTTTAAAAGGGCAAAATGACCAAAAAAAAGAAAGGGGGTGTAGCCCTTTTTAAGTCATGGCAGCGACAGCTGGAAAAAAAAAAAGTGAGGGCTCAGGTGGCAACATCAGTGACGAGTGTGGAGGTAACGGCGGCAGCCACCAGCATGAGGTCAGCAGTGGCACAATGACATTCTGGGGGGTGGGAAAAACAGGAGTAGGCCAAAAGTGGCACAAGACACGTGTGGAGTTGACGGGATCAACAGCAGCGCATGAGGTCAGGGACGTGGAAAAATGACATTCTAGAGGGGGCAAAAAAAAGGGTAAGACGGGGGGCACAATGACACGTGTGGAGGTGACGGCGGCAGCAGAGAGGTCGACAGTGGCACAACGACATTCCGGAGGTGGGCAAAAACTGGTGTAGGGCCCCAGAGTGGCCAATGACACGTGTGGAGGGTTTACGGCATCAAAAGCGCGATGAGGTAACAGTGGAACAAAGACTTCTAGAGGTGGCAAAAAAAAGGAGAGAGCACAGGTGGCACAATGACACAGTGTTAGGTCACGGCAGCAGCCACAGCAGCAGCTGAGGTCAGGGCATGCACAATGACACAGTGTTAGGTCACGGCAGCAGCCCCGCAGCAGCATGAGATTTGACAGTGGCACTATGAACAGTGTGTGGTTTTACGGGGAGAGCACATGAGGTCAGACGTGGGGCAATGACTTCTGGGGTGGCAAAAATAGTAGGCCACGAGTGGCACAATGACACAGTGTGTAGGTCACGGCAGCAGCCACAGCAGCCAGCATTGAGGTCAAAAGGACAAATGGCACAATGACACAGTGTGGAGGTACGGCAGCAGCCACAGCAGCAGCATTGAGGTTCAGGACAAGTGGCACTATGACACAGTGTGGAGGTCACGGCGAGCAGCAGCATGAGGTCAGACAGTGGCACAATGACATTCTGGAGGTGGCAAAACGTAGTAGGCCACAGAGTGGCACAATGACAGAGAGTGGAGGTGCACGGCAGGCAGCAGCATGAGGTCAGGCAGTGGCACAATGACATTCGGAGGTGGCAAAAACGGTGTAGGCCACAGAGTGGCACAATGACAGAGAGTGGAGGTGATGGCGGCAGCAGCATGAGGTCAGACAGTGGCACAATGACATTCTGGAGGTGGCAAAAAATTAGTAGGCCACACATTGGCACAAAGACAGAGAGTGGAGGTGACGGCGGCAGCAGCATGAGGTCAGAGAGTGGCCAAGTGACATTCTGGAGGTGGCAAAAAACTGGGTTAGGCCACAGAGTGGCACAATGACAAGGTGGAGGTACGGCAGCAGCAGCATGAGGTCAGAAGGGCACAATGCCCTTTTCCTGGGGGGGCAAAAATTAGTAGGCCACAGAGGGGCCCACAAGGGACAGAGAGTGGAGGTGACGGGGCAGCAGCATGAGGTCAGCCCGTGGCACAATACATTTGGAGGGGGGAAAAAAAAACTGGAGTAGGCCCAACGGTGGCAAATGACAAGGGGGAGGTAACGGGGCAGCAGCATGAGGTCAGAAGGGCAAAATAAATTCTGGGGGGTGGCAAACGGAGTGGGCCCACAGAGTGGCACAATGACAGAGAGGGGAAAGGGCGGGGGAAACAGCTTGAGGTCAAAAGGTGGCACAATGACATTCTGGGGGTGGCAAAACTGAGTGGGCCCAAAAGGAGTGGCACAATGAAAAGGGGTTTTGGGGGTTTACGGGGCACCCAAGAAATGGGGTTTGGGACAGGGGCCACAATGACATTCTGGAGGGGGCCCAAAAAAACTGGATTTGGCCACAAGGGGCACAATAAAGGAGTGGGGGTGACGGGGGCAGGGCAACGATGAGGTCACGAGGGGGCCCACAATGACCCCAGGGGGGATGTCAGGGGCCCCAGAACCTGCCAGCAGTATGAGGTCAGAGGGGAACAATGAAGAGTGTGGGGTGGGGGGCAATACCAGCCCCTGGTAAAGTTTGGTTGGTGGCAGATGGGGGAAACCGGGTCAGCAGAATTTTGGGATAAGGAGGGTGGCGGCATCCAGAATAGTGGTGAGGCAGGTAGTTTGAACCCAGAAATCATTTCCACAGTTTGGGTTTAGGGGGTCATGGCTGATGTAGTCTGACGCCTAAGGCATTGGTGTGTGGGGAAAAACCCGGCCGATCCCGCCTGTTTCATCTTGACAAAGGTAAAAAGGGTTTCCCCTTTTTCCCCGGGGCAAGGGGTTCTCCTTGGGGAACGATGGCCCCCCCCGCAAATGAAAAAACCCCCTCTGATGCCCCCATACTGGCCCGGGCCCGGACAGTTCTCCATGCAAATCGGGGAAGTTGGGGGCCACACATCCCGTTTGGCTGCCCAGTTTGTCCAAAAGGGGTCTTCAACTGGGATGGCAGAGGTGTCAAAATAGGCCCCACCTGTTGGTTTTTGGGTTGCTCCGGGCCTGCTGCTGCTGGCGTTTCCCTTTTCCCCACTTTGGCGGGTGAAGGAAAATGCTCATCAAATGACTCCCGGGTTAGGTTGTGTGATGGGTTTGGGGACGGCTCCTAATCCCCCACCTTTCCCGCAGCCGCGGGGGTTTGTGGTGAGCGCTTTAAGAACCCCCGGTCAGACCCGTCAGAGGGGGGGACGATGCCGCACATAGGGGAAAAGGGGCCCAAATGACTAAGGAGGATTTCCCCATAGTTTTTGAGTTTTTTTCCTCCCTTAAAAAGTTTGGGGAAAAAGGGGTCCCATTTTGACTGGTTTGCGAGGGTCCCAAAAGGGTGGAGAGCCAGAAAATATCCCCCTTCCCGGATGCTGACTATTCGGCTGTCCTAGCCCGGCAAATCAGATGTGGGGCCATCCGCACAAAATGGGCTCCGGGGGCTCCCTGCCTCATTCCCACTGGGATACTGACCGGGGTTTCCTGGGTTTTCTGCCCCGTCTTCCTCATCTCCATTACCTCCCCGAGCTGCTCCTGGGTCCTCCTCTCTTGTCACCCCGGGTAGAAAATCCACTCATTTTAAAGGGCAATGCTTCTGCTCCAATGGGCCTCCTCCCTCCCCTCCATTTTTAGCCCCCCGGGCTCTGGGGGCCCGGGATGTAGTCGCCCCTTTTCCAGTCCCCTGCCCCGGGAAAATTTTTCAAATCTGTTCCAGGACATGAAGCAGTGGAATGACGTTATTCATCCGTGTTGGGACTGAAAAAATAACGGGGGTCCTGAAGGCCAAAAACAAATGGCAGGTGTACGCATGGCTGCCACTGGCTGACATCAAAGTTACAATGGGAGTACTCCGTCCCCCTGGATCTCAAAAAATCGTTAATGGCCTTTCTCTGCTCATACGTGGCCCAAAACAAGTGAGGCGGGAATTCCCAATGGGGGGAAAAACATTGCAATCAGAGTGTGTTGGGGGACCCCGTTCTGTGCTGCAATCGAGGGGGTGTTTGGTTTTGTAGGAATGGTGAAGTGCATGCACAATTTCCGGGCCCATTTTCAGAATGTTCTAAAGATCGGGGGGAAGCCTTAGGAACCTTTTCAAAAACCAGATTGACAGTGCGTATAAAGGAAGAGGGGACCTCCCTCCTTGGTGCAGGGGACCCATGTTACTCCATTGTCCGTCACCATGGTTCCGATTTGCGTTGGCGCAGAGAAAGCCCACATATTTTCTTCTGCATGCGCGGGCAGTTCCCCTCCCCGGTGGATTCGTTGGGCCGAGGCAAGCAGGTGTAGAACTGGGACACCGCTGTGCCTACACTGTGGTATGATGGAGCGTACTTGTGGGGCTGAGTGGGGGGGGTGGTGGGGGAGGAGGGGAGGCGGAATTGGCGAAGGGCCACAGTTTGAAAGTGGAGGAAAAAGCAGGTCTCCTGTCCAAGTTTTTGGTGGGGGTTAATGCAAAATATGTGTTGTGGTTTTTTCAAAAAGCAAAATTTTGTTTATAAAAAAATCCCAAGCTTTCTCCTTAGCCATACGATATCCATTATCCTTTTGAGGACAAATGATGTGCAAATTGAGGCATTCAAGATGGCCCGGATTCCAGTGTTATCTGCCAAAAAGCAACTGGTTTCGATACATGTCCCAAGAAGTATAGTGTTACATTCCCTGGAACGCTTTAAACCCCAATGGGAAAAATTTGTGTAAACCCTTCCCTATGGCTGTCCACTGAATGCGCCCACCCCCCCCTTTTTTTTCTTGTATAAATTGTGTCCCGCCTAAATAAAGAAGGTAGTGCATGGTTTAAAATTGAAAGGAAAAACGTGTTGGTCTTTCTTTTATTGGCCCGGGCCCGGCACTTAGACACTGATTTGGAGTACCGGAGTGGGAAAAAGGAAATCCCTTGTCGCTTTTCGCCTTGCATTGGTGTGCCCGGGCGGAAGCAATTACCAGTGGGCCGTAAAGGGGACATGTACTGGCCCCCGACCCTGTTAAGTCCAGACGTCGCGTGGTGCACCCTTGGGAAAAAACTGATAAGTCAAGGGGCTGGCCCATTTGTTTCATATTTATGAAGTGTGTACTGCCTTTTTGGAAAGAAATTACGCTTGGAACTTCTTAGGCCCCCAAGCCATTAGTTCTATGAAGGGGCAGAGTTCAACATTTGTAAAAAGGGGGGGATGATTACCAACAATTGGGCAGGACCACGGTCAGCTTTTGCACCCCTTTGGATGGGTTTGGCGATACTGGGGTTTTCTCTTTGCAAACGCCCTTTTGGAACGACTGCTGGGGCCATGAGTGCGAGGAGCAGGAGCTCTGGAGGGAGGGATGGCAAAGAGAAAAAAGCTCCCTTCTGAGAGTTTGGGGGAGCCCTTTTGGGCCCAATGGCCCTGCGTGCCCGGGGCTGTGTTGCTGCGGCTGCAGGATGGACCCCCTTGAGCCCGTTTTCCCGGCCACCAGGGGGGTACGCGCATGTTTTGACGCAGGGCCGTGGTGCCCAAGTTGCTCCCTGGCCACGCTTCACTTTCTGCCTACAGATTCTACATATACCCATATTCGGCTCCTCCGGTGTCTTAGAAAAGAACTGCCACACCGCCGAGTATCGGATTTTACCACCAACGCACCGCACTGAGTGACTACTACCACTGCTGCCTCGCTGAGCCCCTGTGCCGCTACTTTCTTGGACCTGCGAAGTGGGTTTTTTACCCCGTGGCCGCTTGGCTCCCGACCTCACACTGCTGCTACCCTGCTGACTCACGGCCACACAACCCACATGCATGCTGCGCCGCTGCCTGACGCGCAAGCTGACGCCCTCTTCTCCTGACGATGATGAAGCCCTTGCCTCACCCGGCTCCCAAGTGCGGTCGGCTACATCATCATCTATTTGTGTTTCATCATCACTGCTGTCCTCGTCACCGGTCTTGGTATGCAGAGGCTGACCCCTCACAACATGACCTCCCATGCCACTCTCCACATCTATACTTTGCCGCCTACTGCAAAAAGCAGGGGATTTCTTCACTGCCCCCCATTTCTTCACTGCCAAGTAGCTGCTGATTGCCCTCCTAAAATTGTTCATCCTCGCTATATAGTGGCGCTGAGCCCAGACCACATAGTAGATCTCTGGCTGAGGGAACCGGATGGGACATAGGCGGGTTGAGGACAGGTGAGGGCCGCTGACCCGCTCCCGGGCCATGCCAACTAAGGGTTGTGTCTGATGTTCCCACCGACTCTTGGCTGGGGTTGTCAGATGTCATCTGGGAGGAAGTGGATGACCTAGTCAACCAATCAAGAACCATTGGGTTGCTGAACAACACACGGCCGCTAGATGACACCGGCAGTTGTGGCCTCACCGAGTGACCCCTGCTGCGACGTCCCCTTGCTGTGCTGCGACCTGGGCCTGCTCCAGGAATGTTTGTGCCTCTGCCACTCGCAGGTGAAGAGCCTGCCACCTCTCTGTCTGACATACTGTTTGTTCAAAAATGTACAGACACTGTTTGATGAAGATATCTGTATATGATAAATACACACCGGTATTTGACTCCAATGAACCACTAACAAGCTTGGGTAACCCTTGGATATAAATTGCGCTCCACAAATGGGCAGGAAAAATTGACTTGTATGTGCCGTTTATAAACTCTGTGTTTTTTAATGAATATAAAAGTACAAACAGGCTTAATTAACCTTCGGATATGAATTATGCTACAGAATTTCTTCTGTGGCGGTGAAAAAGGACGTTTCTTTTACTGAGTACAACTGCAGAAAAATACTTAAGTAACCCTTGGATGTAATTGCGCAAAAGAATTGAGCAGCCAAAAACTACCAGCTTTGTAGCATGTTACAATGGCATGTATTTTACGCTACACAACAAGAGAAAAACTTGTAATTAACCTTCGCTTGTGAACTATGCTACAGGAAAAATGTCTTTTTTTTCCCGGTTAAAAAGACTTTATATTTTACACACCACAACAGCAGAACAACGATAAATAAACCCCTAGATGTAAATTGCGCAAAAGAATTGAGCAGCCAAAAACGACCAGCTTTGTAGCGTGTTACAATGGTGTGTATTTTACGCTACACAACAAGAGAAAAAAATTGTAATTAACCTTCGCTTGTGAATTATGCTACAGGAAAAATTTTATTTTTTGGCGGTGAAAAAGACGGTTTATTTTAGTCACCACAGCAGCAGAACAACGCTTAATTAACCCGTGGATATAAATTGCGCCAAAGAATTGAGCAAACAAAAACTACCAGCTTTGTAGCGTGTTACAGTGGCGTGTTTTTACGCTACACAACAAGAGGAAAACTTGTAATTAACTTCGCTTGTGAATTATGCTACAGGAAAAATGTATTTTTTGGCAGTGAAAAAGACGGTTTATTTTAGTCACCACAGCAGCAGAACAACGCTTAATTAACCCCTGGATTAAATTGCGCAAATGAATTGAGCAACCAAAAACTACGAGCTTTTTAGCGTGTTACAATGGCGGGTTTTTACGCTACCCTACAAGAGGAAAACTTGTAATTAATCTTCGCTTGTGAATTATGCTACAGGAAAAATTTATTTTTTGGCGGTGAAATAAACTGTTTCTTTTAGTCACCACAGCAGCAGAACAACGCTTAATTAACCCCTGGATGTAAATTGCGCAAAAGAATTGAGCAGCCAAATATGAAGTGGTATTTGTATTGTAAAAACGCTGTTTCTTTAAATGAATACAACAGGAACAGGCTTAGATCACCCTTGGATATTCAATGTGCTGTGAGCAGATAGCATTAAAATGTATATGCAGCTGCACTGGACGCACACTGGACTTCAGATCCAATACCCCACAAAATCAGAAATAGAACGTTAAGAGAAGCAGTCTCTGAGACAAGCTGAGACACCCCACAAAAATCGCTGTATAAAAATGAGTTATTTTGTATCAGCTATCATAAGCAGCCGCGGCAGCACCTTCCCTTATCAGTACAGTGAGAGCGGTATGAGCTCCCAGCGTCGCGCCCGGACTTATATAGTACGGTGACGTCACAGAATCCCTCCGGTCTCTGATTGGCTTCATCTCTGCACATGTCATGCAGGCTATGCCCTTCTTCCTCCCAGAGTTCTTTGCCCCATGTAACGCCATGTGCTCGCAGCCATTTTATCAATCAAAAGCATACTTCGTTCACACGAAGTACCCAAAAGTTCGACTTCGTTCCGAACCGAAGTTTTCCTGAAATTCTATACAAATTCTACTTCGTTAGAATCAATTCGCCCATCTCTAATTATGACCCAGGTTATGCAAATAGTATTGGAGAGATATGCACATGCAGGATTTTTAAACTCCAGGATGCCCGATCAGCAAAGAAGAATGTCCTCACTTCAAAATTATTTTCCTTAGAGCAGAAGGCATGAATGTTTTCACTGGGGGAACACATTGGAGATTCATGGACGCTGCCAAAATCAGACCATCAGGGGAACGATATGCCGTGGTGTGGAGTCTAAGGACAGCTACATCAGAAGCCCAAAGGAGAAGAATAGGGACCACCTGGCTTGTCAGGGATTCAAGTGCTGTGCTGTCTGAATATAGAACAGTTTTTTATGGTCAGTGAATATGTTGACCAGTTGACAAGCCCCCTCTAGTAAATGGTGCCATTCTTACAAAGCCAACTAGTTCTCGATACTCTATAGTTTAATTTCTTTCGGCAGGGGAAAAAGCTCACATGTGATAGTTTTGTGTTTTGGGGTTTTCTGAGTGAGGACTGCACCTGCTCCCACAGACAAAGCATCCACTTCAAGGAAGAAGGGCTTCTTAAGGTTAGGCCTAGACAAGATGGGTGCAGAGGCAAAGGCAGACTTCAAATGGTAGAATGCTTCTTCCGCCTCGGGTTGCCAGGATTTGGGATATCCGTTATTCTTGGTAAGCATAATAATAGGCGCCACTAACGTGGAGATGTGCAGGATAAATTGTTGGTAATAGTTGTCAAATCATAGGAAGCGCTGTATGGCCCGTAAACCAACTGGTCGCGGCCATTGCAGGATGGAAGACAATTTGGCAGGGTCCAGCTGAAGTCTTTTGTGGGAGACAATGTACCCAAGAAAGGGTAGACCAGTATGTTCAAAGATGCATTTTTCAAGCTTGACATAGAGTTGATTGCTTCATAGGAGTCTTAGAACCTGGCACATGTGGATACGATGAGCTTCAAGAATAGGCGGGAAAATCAGGATGCCATCCAGGTACACGACAACACATGAGTAATGGAGGTCAATGAAGATCTCATTAAGAAATTCTTGAAAGACGGCTGGAGAGTTGCACAGGTCAAAAGGCATCACCAGGTATTCAAAATCCCGGTAACAAGTATTGAAGGCAGTTTTCCATTCCTCAACTTCACAAATTCAAATCAGGCTCTAAGCCTCCTGCAAGACAAGTTTCGTGAAGATTCTGGCTCTATAAAGACAGTCGAAGAGCTTGGTTATCAGTGGCAGTGGATATCAGTTCTTAACGGTAATCTTATTGAGACCTCAATAGTCGATGCCGGGGGACGAGAACCGTCCTTTTTTCCACAAACAGAAACCCGGCACCAGAAGGATAATGGGACCGGCAGATGAAAACCTTTCTGTAGATTTTCTTTTATATGAGCCACCGTGGTCTGTACCTGGGACACAGACAAAAGATAGCCCCTGCCCTGAGGAGGATTAGTCCCAGGTAAGAGGCCAATAGGACAATCATAGGCCTGATGTGGAGGAAGGGTGTATGACTGTTTCTCACAGAAGACGTCAGCATATTCCTGGTATAGGGATGGCTGACCCTGTAGGCAAGTGGTAGTTGTCGGTGGAGAAGTTGTACTTACTGAATGAAGTGCCACTTGTCATGGAGGGTGGCTGTCTTGTCCCCAACATGTTAATTCGCCCTTTTGCCAGTTGAGCATCAGGGTATTGCATTGTAGCCATGGAAGCCCCAGAAGAACCGTAGAGAAGGAATAGGATAACATGTAGAATACAACTTCCTCCTTATGCAACGCCCACACTTGAAAATTCACTAGTTCTGTATGGAACAGAATAGAGTCAGTCAGGCATTTACAGTTAATGGAGGAGATGACCAGAGATTTGTCAAGATGGACAAGATGGTCAAGGGACGATTAGGAGACGATACTTGGAAGCCAGAAATGCGTCAGTGATATTCCCGGTTGATCCAAAATCCATGAAGGCAAAGGCTTGGAACATGACACCTGACGAAGTGCCAAGTTGGACCCGCATGGTCAGGCTTGGAGAGGTAGTATTTACACCTAGGGACGCATCTCTCACATATCCCAGGTGTGGGAGTTTCCCAGATGCAATGGACAGTCCTTCCGAAGAAGCCATTGGTGATGGAAATGGAAATCTTTGAAAGACCAGAGGAAGACGAGGAACACTGTGTGGCTGGATTGGTTCACGTTGCTGGCAGAGTTCCTGCTGTCTGTTAGCAAACCGGATATCTATGTGGGTGGCCAGACAGATGATCTCATCTAAAGAGCTCGTTCTTGGTCCTCAAACATGTTGTGGAATGACTCCAGGAAGAAGTGGATGTTGGAAATCACTGGGTCCCCTCTGTCTCAAAGGAGTGGGGCGCAGGTCAATACTTCACCTGACAGAAGACTGACTCCAAACGGCACTTTCTTTTTCTTGTTTGGTGGGGAACTGGTTTGCCAATTATTCAAGATAGATAGTGCACTGGCTGATGAACTCCCTGCAGACTTGAGGGTTCCAGTTAAACCTTGATGGCAAAGGCAGGTGTAGGTTGGGGCCAAGAGATGCCAAAGGCACATGACTTGCCACAGGTGGTGAAGACGGTGGGGCAGCAGGTAGCCGGTGTGAAAACTGTTGTAACATGGCGGGCAGTTGTTTGATCTGTTGACTCTGTCTTATGACGATCATTGTTACATAATGGTGGAATCCATAGCCAGAATTAACCGTAAAGGGTGGCTAGGATGTGGATCCTCGGGACCAATGCAAACGGTGGTATAAGCCACATCAGGGAGAAGATTCCAAGTAGCCTACCGGTATTCACCAAAGCCTATCAAAAGGAAGGTTGTTCTTGCTGCAGTGGGAGACTACCAGGTCGCTTCCCCTGACGTGACTTTCTTGTG
The DNA here is from genome assembly GCA_025379985.1 of Phyllomedusa bahiana. NCBI lineage: Eukaryota > Metazoa > Chordata > Amphibia > Anura > Hylidae > Phyllomedusa > Phyllomedusa bahiana. Next base: position 53,480 of record JAODAL010025010.1, read on the forward strand.
GTGGCAGCTGGGTTGCAGCGTGGTACAGAATTGGCACGCAAACTGGTAGCTGTGGACAGGAAGAAAGGTCAGGACAGGCAGCAGGTAAATGTGGTCAGTCGACGGAGGCAAGAGTCATGATGCACGGCAGGACAGAAACACTTAGGAACGTTTTCACTATGGCATGGGGCACAATAGATCTGGCAAGGGTGCAGAGGAAGTGGCCAGAGGGTATATGATCAGCATCCAGCAATTAGCCAATTGCCAGCATGCTGGTGATTAAAATGTTATTGAGCTGGCGTGCACACCTTATGGAGCACGGGGAGTTAAGTACAGAGTTGGAGCACGAGTGCGCCCGCAACTCGATGTGTGGGTCACGCCGCCACTTGTTCCCGGCTGAGTGTCAGAAGAGGGGACACGGCCCAACGTGTGGACTGCGATGCTGCTGGTGACTACAGCTCCCCAATTATTTCTGAGCCTGTAAAAATTGAGGTGCTACATAACAAATGGCTGTAATTTCTAAATGGATAGTACAATATTTTTGTTAAACACCATTGAATTAAAGATGAGAGTCTACACTTCAATCACATAATGATAGCGGTGTTTGAAATCCATTGTGCTGGTAGGTAGAGGATAATTTACGAAAATTTGTGCCATCGTTAAAATACTTCTGAATCCAAATGTAGCTGGTTAGTATGCTAACTTTTTCCCCATGTAATAATGTCACTGAGCATTTTTCCTTTTTAACCCTTTTTAACTTTTGATAATTTTTTGTGTTAAGTGGAACTATGTATCTCACGACACTATCGACGACATGCATGAACTTGGCACAGACAGGCCAGTTTTAAATATCTTTAGAGCAGTATAGAATGCCCAAACAAATATTTTGAATAGACCTGAAAAATGTATCTTTTTCTTCACTTTTTATTTCTCAAAATCGTGTATAATACAAAAATTCTTAAAAACGCTTTCTTCTTTTGTTCATATTACAAGAACATGTAACAATCAAAGGCAAAATACCTTGGGCCACATGTATGAAAATGGTCTAGGTCTAAAACTCACTTTGCTGGTCATTGCAAGCAATCAGAGCGCCCTTTTCATTTTCATATACTGTAGTGCTCTGGAAAAATGAGAGGGGTGTTCTGATTGCTTGCTATGGGCAACTTGGCATTCTCTCTCCTTCAAACAGGACGAGTTGTGTTTCTACCAAACAGTTCTACTTTGGTTTCATCTGACCATATGAAATTCTCCCAATACTCTTCTGGATCATCCAAATGCTCTCTAGCAAACTTCAGACGGGCCTGGACATGTACTGGTTTAAGCAGGGGGACACATCTGGCACTTCAGGATCTGAGTCCCTGGCGGCATAGTGTGTTACTGATGGTAGCTTTTGTTATGTTGGTCTTAGCTCTCTGCAGGTCATTCACTAGGTCCACCTGTGTGTTTCTGGAATTTTTGATCACCGTTCTTGTGATAATTTTGACCCAATGGGGTGAGATCTTGCGTGGAGCCCCAGATCAAGGGAGATTATCAGTGGTCTTGTATGTCTTCCATTTTCTAATTATTGCTTTCATAGTTGATTTCTTCACACCAAGCTGCTTGCCTATTGCAGATTCAATCTTCCCAGCCTGGTGCAGGGCTACAATTTTGTTCCTGGTGTCCTTTGACAGCTCTTTGGTCTTCACCATAGTGGAGTTTGGAGTGTGACTGTTTGAGGTTGTGGACACGTGTCTTTTATACTGATGAAAAGTTTAAACAGGTGCCATTACTACAGTAATGAGTGGATGACAGAGGAACCTCTCAAAGAAGAAGTTACAGGTGAGAGCGAGAAATCTTGCTTGTTTGTGACCAAATACTTATTTTCCACCATAAATTGCAAATAAATTATTTCCAAATCAGACAATGTGATTTTCTCGATTTGTTCTCTCATTTTGTCTCTCATAGTTAAGGTCTACTTATGATGTCAATTACAGGCCTCTCTCATCTTTTTAAGTGGAGGAACTTGCACAATTGGTGGCTGACTAAATACTTTTTTCCCCACTGTATGTCGCTCTGTGTGTCACTCTCTGTAACTAGAGATGGGCGAATCGATTCTAACGAAGTGGAATTCGTTTAGAATTTCAGGAAAACTTTGATTCTGAACGAAGTCCGAGTGTGGGGTGATATGCGGGAACGAAGCATGTTTTTTGATAAAATGGCTGCAAGCACATGGCGTTACATGGGGCAAAGAACTTTGGGAGGAAGAAGGAGTAATTAATCAGATGGGTAATAAAATATAACTTTTAATAATGCCTAGATAAAAAGGTAGCCATAAACTACCCCAAAAAATACAAAGAACATAATAATATAAAAAAGCGTGTCTGACCCTACGTTGCCCTATAACGACTTCCACAAACCCTAGCCTAATAATACGGGATATGTGCCCCAATAAGGGCGTTCCCGTCCGGAACCTAATACCATGTGCAGAGATGAAGCCAATCAGAGACCGGCGGGATTCTGTGATGTCACCGCACTATATAAGTCCGGACGCGACACTGGCAGTTCACACTTCTCTCTCGTTGCCGTGTTGTAGCTGCTGCAGCTCCAGTATTAGAGATCTCACACAAAAGAAAGAACTTTTTGTACAGCAATTTTTTTGGGGGGCGGGGGGGTCACAGCTTTTCTCAGAGACTGCTTCTCTTACGTTCTAATTTTGATTTTGTGGGTTATCGGAATTGAAGTCCAGTGTGCGTCCAATTCAGCTGCATATACATTTTAATGCTTTCTGCTCAGTTCTGGAGCACATTGAATATCCAAGGGTTATCTAAGCCTGTTGTTGCTGTTGTATTCAGTTAAAGAAACAGAGTTTTTTTCAATCCAAATACCAGTTAATTTTTGGCTGCTCATTTCTTTTGCGCAATGTATATCCAAGAGCTACTTAAACGTCTTTGTGCTATTGTAGTCAGTAAAAGACAGATTTTTTTTAAATGCCAAAGAAGAAATTTTTCCTGTAGCATAATTCATATCCGAAGGTTAATTAAGTGTTTTTCTGCTGTTGTGGTCAGTAAAAGAAACTATGTTTTTCAACGCCAAAGAAGAAATTTTGCCTGCAGCATAATTCATATACGATGGTTAATTAAGTGTTTTTCTGCTGTTGTAGTCAGTAAAAGAAACGGTGTTTTTCAACTCCAAAGAAGAAATTTTGCCTGTAGCATAATTCATATCCGAAGGTTAATTAAGTGTTTTCTGTCGTTGTAGTCAGTAAAATACACGTCGTTTTAACACGCCAAATAGCTGGTAATTTTTGGCAGCTCATTTCTTTTGTGCGATTTAGATCCAAGGGTTAATTAAGCATTTTTTTGCTGTTATAGTCAGTAAAAGAAATGGTGTTTTTCAATGCCAAAGAAGAATTTTTTCTTGTAGCATAATTCATATCCGAAGGTTAATTAAGCCTGTTTGTGCTTTTATATTCAGTAAAATACACAGTGTTTTTAAACGGCACATACAAGTATATTTTTCCTGGCCATTTGTGGAGCGCAATTTATTTCCAAGGGTTACTCAAGCTTGTTAGTGGGTTCTTTTTGGAGTCAATTACAGGGTGTGTATTTATCATATACAGATATCTTCATTAAACAGAGTCTGTAAATTTTTAAACAAACAGTATGTCAGACAGAGAGGTGGCAGGCTCTTCACATGTGAGTTGCAGTGGCATTAACCTGGAGCAGGCACAGGTCACAGCACCGTAAAGGGAAGTCGCTGCAGAGGTGCTCGGTGGGCCAGAACTGCTGGTCATGTAGCGGCCAGTGTTTGATCAGCAACCCAAGGGTTCTTGATTGGTTTAGTAGGTCATCAACTTCATCCCAGATGACATCTGACAACCCTAGGGGGGGTTTTCGTCAGATACAACTTTTATTTGGGCATGGCCTGGGAACAGATCAGCGGCCCTCACCTGTCCTCAACCCGCCTCTGTCCCATTCGGGTCCCTCAGCCAGAGATCTCTTATGTAGTCTGGGTTCAGCGCCACTATACAGCAAGGACGAACAATTTGAGGACAGTCAGCAGCTACTTAGCAACGAAGAGGTGGGGCGACATCCCCTGCTTCTTGCAGTATTGATGTGGAGAGTGGCATGGGAGGTTTTTGGTGAGCGGTTAAACCTCTGCATACCAAGACCGTTGAGGAGGACAGCAGTGACGATCAACCCTCCATGAATATAAACGTGGTGGTTTGAATCCATTTTCTGCCTTACACCAGTTGATTCAAATGCACCGTATGGAACTTGAACTGAAGGAGACCATAACTACAGGGAATGTTTTAGGTGCTTATTTTGCATTCTGTGCCATTGTTGATTGAATTCAGAAACAAAACTGGAATGGGAGGGAACAAAAAAGAAGCAAAAGCAAATGCTGCGAAACAGGCTTTGGATGAACTTCTTCAGTATGAAGAATGTGAATCGTATGTCCAACTTACAGAAACTAAAAACACAAGTCCTTCGGAGGTCCTCCCCCTGTTACTGGGGGAACAATTACATCCACAACAGATTTCAAGTGGTTTAAGAAAGCAATTTGATAAACGTTCAATTGTTCATGAAACGATAAACACAGGTGATAAAGGAAAAGTTTGCTGAACTATTATCCAGTGTCCAGTTTTTTGAAAGCTGTATAAATCCTTTAGCTGCATTTGTAGTGGAAAATGCTCCAAACACAACCGCCTCAAAGACTATAAAATAAATAATACTAATAATAATTTTTAGAGACTATAGAGAGTTTCCCCCAGCCTCATCTGTCATATCCGTGTACCGTACTTCTTGCCTCCGTCCCTTGACTACGATCCTTGCCAGCTGTACTGCCCTTAACACTTGACCCCGACTCCGAGTTTGCCTTATGATTTTGTACCTCGCTACATCTTGGCTGCCACCCCCAAGCAAGTCACGTCAGGGCTAGCGACCTAGTAAATCCCGCCGCAGCAAGTCCATCCCACTTTGCGGCGGGCTCTGGTGAAAACCGGGACCTACTTAGACCCCGCTTCTTTGGCGTGGCTATTGCCATCGCTTGCAATACCACTACCACTACCACTGTCCGTGACAAAATGAAGCAGTGGAATGACTTTATTCATCCCGTATAACAATCAATTCCAAGGTGAAACAGCACCAGCAAAAAAATGTAGAATAGTGCCCGTCCTAAGGGCCGAACCAAGTCCAGAAATATATAATAAAGTGAGGACAGCACAAATTCAAAAAAATGGTTGGTGTTTATTCCAAGGCAACGTTTTCAGCTCTTACCAGAGCCTTTCTTCAAGCAATCACCCCAAAGGTTTCACACTGTTTGATATAATGAAACACAATTTACAAATGGTGAACCATCAAAACATATTCAATAAGGAAAAGTAAAAAAATCAGTGTAAAATCAATAATCAAAATTTCAGTGTTCTCTCCAAATCACAAATCATTATCATCAGTGTTACAAGATCATCAAAGTGTACAAGAAAATGTTACAGTTACAAATCTGTGTAAAGTAGTGATCAAACAAGTGTCAACAATCAAATAAAATGATACAATTACAAGTCACAAGTTCCCCAACCATGGCGTTGATGTATCAACCCCCAAACCCTGCTGCAGCGTCTTGAAAACACCACTGCGTCTGCGCAAGGCATTCAAATCGCGCATGTGCATAAGAAAAAACACACGTCATCCGTTGCTACGGGTACAAGGAACGCTTTCACAGCAGTAAACACCGCAACATAGGCCGATGAGTTTACCAAGCAGCCCGATCGCGTCTAGTAACCAAAAGCTTAGTATTAAGATATAGGGCATAATGTAAATATCTATGACATAACCCCTAGTATTCAGAACCACCAAAATTTGGGCAATCCAAGTGCGAATAGCAAAACTACCCGCTCAAGGAACCAATAGGAGCCCAATGGAGACAGCATGGACAACCCGTCCCACCACAATCAGGCAACAGGTCCTTATTGCAATTAATGGGACGGGCACATACCCCCGACAAGCGCTACTCAATAATTTTAGCCCAAAGCTATCCTTTTGAAAGACCTACATATTTT
>JAODAL010025011.1:0-59488 GCA_025379985.1 Phyllomedusa bahiana
ACCCCCCCCCAAAAGGAATCCCCCCAAAAAACAATAATAAAACAAAAAAAACGAAAAAAAATAAAAAAAAAAAGAAAAAAAAAAAAAAAAAAAAAAAAAAAAAAAAAAAAAAAAAAAAAAAAAAAAAAAAAAAAAAAAAAAAAAAAAAAAAAAAAAAAAAAAAAAAAAAAAAAAAAAAAGAAAAAAAAAAAAAAAAAAAAAAACAAAAAAAAAAAAAAAAAAAAAAAAAAAAAAAAAAAAAAAAAAAAAAAAAAAAAAAAAAAAAAAAAAAAAAAAAAACACTTACATAGTACCGACATATTCCAAAGTCCCGCACATAGCCCATGCACTGACATAGCACCTGCACATAGTCACCTGCACATAGTGACCTGCACATAGTGTCCTGCACATAGTGACCTGCACATAGCGACCTGCACATAGCCACCTGCACATAAGGACCTGCACATAGTCAGCTGCACATAGCCACCTGCACATAGCGAACTGCACATAGTACCCACATATAAGGCATATCCCGCACAATCACCTGCACATAGTCAGACAGTCACAATTCACTGCACATAGTCGCCTGCACATAGCGACCGCACATACACCTGCACATACACCTGCACATAGGGACCTGCACATAGCGACCTGCACATAGTCACCTGCACATAGCGACCTGCACATAGCGACCTGCACATAGTCACCTGCACATAGTCACCTGCACATAGTCACCTGCACATAGTCACCTGCACATAGCGACCTGCACATAGTCACCTGCACATAGTCATCTGCACATAGTCACCTGCACATAGTCACCTGCACATAGTGACCTGCACATAGTCACCTGCACATAGTGACCTGCACATAGTCACCTGCACATAGTCACCTGCACATAGTGTCCTGCACATAGTCACCTGCACATAGTCACCTGCACATAGTCACCTGCACATAGTCACCTGCACATAGTCACCTGCACATAGTCACCTGCACATAGTCACCTGCACATAGTCACCTGCACATAGTGACCTGCACATAGTCACCTGCACATAGTCACCTGCACATAGTCACCTGCACATAGTCACCTGCACATAGTCACCTGCACATAGTCACCTGCACATAGTCACCTGCACATAGTCACCTGCACATAGTCACCCGCACATAGTGACCTGCACATAGTCACCGGCAGACAATCACCCGCACATAGTGACCTGTACATAGTGACCTGCACATAGTCAACCGCACATTGTGACCTGCACATTGTCACCCGCACATAGTCACCTGCACATAGTCACCAGCACATAGTGACCAGCACATAGTCACCTGTACATAGTCACCTTTACATAGTCACCTGCAAATAGTCACCTGCCGCCACAACCTGCACATAGTGACCGGCACACAGTCACCTGCACACAGTCACCTGCACATAGTCACCTGCACATAGTAACCGGCACACAGTCATCTGCACATAGTCACCTGCACATAGTCACCTGCACACAGTCACCTGCACACAGTCACCTGCACATAGCCACCTGCACATAGTAACCTCCACATAGTCACCTCCTATTAGTCACCTGCACATAGTAACCTGCCGCCACAACCTGCACATAGTCACTTGCACATAGTCACCTGCACATAGTCACCTCCAAATAGTCACCTGCACATAGTAACCTGCCACCACAACCTGCACATAGTGACCTGCACATAGTGACCTGCACATAGTCACCTGCACATAGTAACCTGCACATAGTGACCTGCACATAGTCACCTGCACATAGTCACCCCTCAACCCTGCACATAGGACCTGCACATAGCACCGCACATATAACCACCTGCACATAGCACCTCACATAGCACCTGCACATATACTGCACATATACCGACATAGAAACTGCCCACACCTGACTAGTACTGCACATGTGCCTGACATAGCACCTCACATAGCGACCTGCACATAGCGACCTGCACATAGTCACCTGCACATAGTGACCTGCACATGTGCATGCCATAGTCCCCGCCATAGTCCCGCCATAGTACCTGCACATAGTACCTGCACATAGTCCCGCACAAGTTCTGCACATATGCATGCACATAGTCACCTGACATAGTCACTGCACATAGCACCTGCACATAGGACCTGTATAGCACTGCCATAGTGACCTGCACATAGTGTCCTGCACATAGTGTTTTGCACATAGTGTTCTGCACATAGTGTCCTGCACATAGTCACCTGCACATAGTGACCTGCACATAGTGACCTGCCAAGTACGCCCATATACCCCCCCTAGTACCGCCATAGTACTGCCCATAGTACCTGCACAAGTGCCTGCACATAGTGACCTGCACATAGTGTCCTGCACATAGTGTCCTGCACATAGTGTCATGCACATAGTCACCTGCACATAGTCACCTGCACATAGTAACCTGCACATAGTGACCTGCGCATAGTCACTTGCACATAGGGACCTGCACATAGTCACCTGCACATAGTGACCTGCCCTCACAACCTGCACATAGTCACCTGCACATAGTCACCCGCACATAGCCACCTGCACATAGTCACCTGCACATAGTCACCTGCACATATTAACCTGCACATATTAACCTGCACATAGTAACCGTTACATAGAAACCTGCCCCCACAACCTGTACATAGTGACCTGCACATAGTGACCTGGACATAGTGACCTGCACATAGTGTCCTGCACATAGTCACCTGCACATAGTCACCTGCACATAGTCACCTGCACATAGTCACCTGCACATAGCGACCTGCACATAGTCACCTGCACATAGTCACCTGCACATAGCGACCTGCACATAGCGACCTGCACATAGTCACCTGCACATAGTCACCTGCACATAGTCACCTGCACATACTGACCTGCACATAGCGACCTGCACACAGTGTCCTGCACATAGTCACCTGCACATAGTGACCTGCACATAGTGTCCTGCACATAGTCACCTGCACATAGTCACCTGCACATAGTCACCTGCACATAGTGATCTGCACATTGTCACCTGCACATAGTCACCTGCACATAGGGACCTGCACATAGTGACCTCCACATAGTGATCTCCACATAGTAACCTGTCCCACAACCTGCGCATTGGGACCTGCACATTGTCACCTGCACATAGTCACCTGCACATTGTAACCTGCACATAGCCACCTGCACCCTCACCTGCACATAGTCACCTGCACATAGTCACCTGCACACAGTCATCTGCACATAGCCACCTGCACATAGTCACCTGCACATAGTCACCAGCACATAGTCACCTGCACATAGTCACCTGCACATAGTCACCTGCACATAGCCACCTGCACATAGCGACCTGCACATAGTCACCTGTACATAGTAACCTGCACATAGTAAACTGCACATAGTAACCTGCACATAGTGTCCTAATCATAGTCACCTGCACATAGTCACCTGCACATAGTCACCTGCACATAGTCACCCGCACATAGTCACCCGCACATAGTCACCCGCACATAGTCACCCGCACATAGTGACCTGCATATAGTGTCCTGCACATAGTCACCTGCACATAGTCACCTGCACATAGTCACCTGCACATAGTCACCTGCACATAGTCACCTGCACATAGTCACCTGCACATAGTCACCTGCACATAGTCACCTGCACATAGTAACCTGCACATAGTAAACTGCACATAGTAACCTGCACATAGTGTCCTAATCATAGTCACCTGCACATAGTCACCTGCACATAGTCACCTGCACATAGTCACCCGCACATAGTCACCCGCACATAGTGACCCGCACATAGTCACCCGCACATAGTGACCTGCACATAGTCACCTGTACATAGTGACCTGTACATAGTATCCTAAACATAGTCACCCGCACATAGTCATCTGCATATAGTCACCTGCACATAGTCACCTGCACATAGTCACCTGAACATAGTCACCTGCACATAGTGTCCTGCACATAGTCACCTGCACATAGCCACCTGCACATAGTCACCTGCACATAGTCACCTGCACACAATCACCCGCACACAGTCACCCACACATAGTCACCCACACATAGTCACCCGCACATAGTCACCCGCACATAGTCAGCTGCACATATTCACCTGCACATATTCACCTGCACATAGTCACCTGCACATATTCACCTGCACATATTCACCTGCACATAGTGTCCTGCACATAGTCACCTGCATATAGTCACCTGCACATAGCGACCTACACATTGTCACCCGCACATAGTCACCCACACATAGTCACCTGCACATATTCACCTGCACATATTCACCTGCACATAGTCACCTGCACATATTCACCTGCACATAGTCATCTGCATATAGTCACCTGCACACAGCGTCCTGCACATAGCGTCCTGCACATAGCAACCCGCAATAAACAAAACCCGCACATATCACCCCCACAAGGGCCCTGCACAAGCGCCGCACATAGTCACCTCACATTTGTCACCGCAAAATTTACCAGAAAATAGTTTCCGCACATATTTCCCCCTGAAAATATTTACCGGGACATGTCCCCCTGCACATAGTCCCCCTACATATGGGCCCCCCTGCACATAGTCCACTGCACAAAAGTCACCTCCCCATAGTAACCCGCAAAATACCACCCTCACATAGTCACCTGCACATTTGTCACCTTTAAAAGAACCCGACAAGTCACCTGGCCCCATATCCACTTGTACAAGTCACCCGCAAATATGAATGCAAAGTCACCGGCAGAAAAATCCCCCCCCATAGTGACCTGTACATAGGACCTTCCAAAGTCCCAACCCCAAAATTGTGACCTGCACATTGTCACCCGCACAAAAGTCAACCGTCCCCCATAAACCAAAACCCCGCACAAAGTGGGAAACCAAACAAATCACCTGTACATATTTACCTTTACAAAAGTCACCGCAAATATCCCCCTGCCCCACAACCTGAAAATAGTGGGCCGGGACTAAAAGTCACCTGAAAACAGTCAAACCCCAATAGTCACCTGCACAAGTAACCGGCACAAAAGTCATTGCCCCATTGTCACCCGCACTTTGTCCCTGACACAGTCATGAAAACAGTCACCTGCACATAGGCCCCCTGCACATAGTAAACCCCCAATAGTTTACCTTATTATTTACCTCCCCAAAAGTAAAACCCGCCGCCACAACCTTGCACATAGTTCCCCTTTCCTTTGTCACCCCGCACCCTAGTCACCTCCCAAAAAGTCACCCGCACATAGTAAACCCGCGCACCACAACCGCACTTTGTGACCTGCACAAAAGTGACCTTCCTTTGTTACTCAAAAGTCACCTGCCCTAGTCACCTGCACAAAGTGAACCCGCACAAGTATCCTGAAAAATAGTTTACCTGCACTTTTTTTTACCTGTACCTTTGTCACCTTGGGTAAATCACCTTATTTAGTCACCCGGACATAGTCATCTGGGACATAGTGACCTGCCCAATGGGCCTTTCACAAAGTGTCCTTTACTTTGTGTCCTGCACATAGGGCCCTTTTAAAATAGTTAAATTTCAAAGTACCTGCACTTTGCGACCTGCACAAGCGACCTTACATTTTTCACCTGCACATTTTTTTTCCCCGTGCAAAAATAGTGAAACCCCCACATATACCTGCTTTTAGTGGCCTGCAATATCAGCTGCCATAGTCATCGAACTTTTTTTACCTGCTCACCCCGGCCCCCTACACATAGTCACCTCCCCCTAGTGACCCCCAAAATAGTCACCTGGGACTGTCACCTGCCCTTTACCTGCCCCATAGTCACCCGCCCCATAGGGACCTGCAATTTGTCACCTGCAAAATAGCCCACCCCAAAAGGGCACCCCACATAGTGTCCCCATATAGTGGGCCTGCCCTAATCACCCACACATAGTCCTTCTGACATAGTCACCTGCACAGTTTACCTTTCACATATCCCTGGGACATAGGACCCGCAAATATCCCTGCACATAGTCACCTGCACATTGTCACCTTCATGCATAAAGCCTTAGTACATAATCGTTTTTAGTGAAGCCTTGTGATCAGGAGCAGGTAGGTGCCGTGGGAATTTTTGGCTGGGGCCCCTTTTGTGGGGAAACTCGGCACTGACCCCTGTTGTGGGGGCTCTGTACAGTGTTTTCCCGATGGATACAGAGTATTTTAAACCGCAGTTTTTTTCTAAAAGTTACTCAAAACCCAAAACACTGCGGGAAGGGCTCCACTCGTTACTTTTTTTTTGCCAAAATTTTTAACCTGCCATATTAACCAAAAAGCAATTTGGAACCGTTCTTTTTAAAACCCGCCCCCAAACCCGTTAAAATTTACCTGCACATAGTTACCTGGGGCATAGGACCTCACTTTGTGACCCCGAAAATAGTCACCGCACAGAGCACCCGCACATAGTGACCTGCACCATTGGACCTGCACAAGGGGACCTGCACATAGTTTACCTGCAAAAAAGTCACCCGCAACCCTAGTCACCTGACATTTCTGACCCCAAAATAGCGACCTTTCAAAACCCCGGGGTTCCGAAAATAGTTCCCCCTGCACTTTTGACCTGGTATAGGGTCCCGCACATATTTACCTGCACATAGTCACCTGACATTGTCACCTGCCATAGTTCACCTGCACAAGTGTTTGCACATTGTTTACCTGCACATAAACCCCGACTAGGGCCTGCACTTTTGACCTCCACATATTTAAACCCCAAAAGAAACCCGCCCCAAAATGCGCATTGGGAAACCGCACATTGTCACCCGCCAAAAGGGCCCGCCAATTGTAAACCGCACATAGCCCCTCACCCTCACCTGAAAATAGTCCCCCTGCACATTAAATCACCTGCACCAAGTCACTGCACATAACCCCCGACATAGTCACCTGCCATAGTCCCCCAGCACTAGTAAACCTCACAAAATTCCCCCTGCAACCCAAAATCACCTGCACTGCCACCTTTCCTACGACCTAAAATAGTCCCCGTACTAGTTAAAACCCGCACATATTTAAAATGCACATAGTAACCCCCACATAGTGTTAATCTTTGGGCAAACCTTTCACAAAAGTCACCTGCACATATAAACCCCCCCCTTTGTCACCCGGGCCAAAGTGACCCCCACTAGTCCCCGCACATAGTGCCTGCACACAGTCACCCGCACATAGTCACCAGCACATAGTATCCTAAACATAGTCACCCGCACATAGTCATCTGCATTAGCCAAACCCGCAAAAAGTCACCCGCACATAGGCACTAGAAAATAGGTCACCGCACATTTGTTTCCCGCACCCTAGTCACCTGCACAAACCACCCGCAATAGTCACCCGGGACATAGTCCCCTTTCAACAATTTACCCCCCAAAACAATCCCCCCACACATAGTCACCCCCCACATAGTTTCCCCCCCCTAGGGCACCCGCACCAAAAATTTACTGAAAATTTTTCACCCGCACATATTTCACCTGCAAAAAAGTCATCTGCACATATTCACCTGCAAAAATAAAATTTCCCCCGCACATAGTGTCCGGGACAAATCACCTGCATATATCACCTCACATAGCGACCTTTCACATTGTCACCCGCAATAGTCCCCCCACACATAGTTCCCCCCTGCACAAAAAAATTTAACCCCCCCCATTTTCACCTGCACTAGTCACCTGCACATATTTACCTGCACAAAATCAACTGCATATATCACCTTTCACACAGCGTTCCTGCACTTTTGCCCTCCTTTCACATAGCAACCCGCAAAATAGCAATCTGCACAAAATTCCCCCCGCCATAGTCACCGCACTAGCGTCCTGCAACAAAAGTCCCCTGCCTATCACCCCCCCCCAAAATAGTCACCTGCACATAGGGCACCTGCCATAATTAACCATGCCCTAGTCCCCCTGCACATAAATCACCCGCACTTTGTCACCTGAAAAGTAAACCCAACTTTTATTCACCTGCCCTCATCACCTTGGCCCCCTTTTCACCTGCACATAGTAAACCCGGAATACCCAAAATACATTAACCCTGCAAAGTCAACCCCCATAGGGGCACCCCAAAATATTTACCTGACATAGTCACCTGCACATATTTACCTGCCATAGTAAGAAAAAAATTTTTCACATAGCCCCCCTCACCAAAAGTCACCTGCACATAGTCACCTGCACCCTAGTAACCTGGACAAAGTCACCGCACATAGTCACTTTGTAACATTTCACCCGCACTTTGAGTGGCCCCACATATTTACCGGGAGAAAAAACACCCGCACATAGTGACCCTTTACTAGTGACCCGACATAGTTTAACCCGAAAATTTTTACCTGAAAATTGGGCCCCCCGCCCCATATAACCTGCCCCATAAATCACCCAGCCCTAGGACCCCCACTTTGTCCCTGTACATATCACCTTTTCATAGTCACCCCGCAAAAAAGTCACCTCCCCCACAAACCTGCACCTATGACCTGCACATAGGACCCCCCACATAGTAACCGGGACACAGTTAACCTGCCAAGTCAAACCGCACATAGTCACCTGCCACAAAAGGGAAGGGGCCCCGGGCTCTGCACATAGTCAACCCGCACATAAACCGGGACACAGTTTACCTTTCACACAGTACCTGACAAAAGCCCCGCACAAAAATAACCTTCCCCATAGTTTACCTTCCCATTAGTTCCCCCTGCACATGTAACCTTGCCGCCCCAAAACCCCAACATTGTCCCCTTTTAAAATAGTCACCTGCACATAGTCACCCCCCAAATTTTCCCACCGCACAAGTAACCTGCCACCACAACCCCCACAAAATACCGCAACATTTGACCTCAAAATAGTCAACCTTCGCACAGTCACCCTTTCACATAGCACCTGCAAAAAGTGACCTGCACATAGTATCCGAACTTTGTCCCCTGCAAAATAGCCCCCTGTACATAGTCACCCGGGTATAGGGCACCTGATATTTGTCAACCCGGACATAGTCATCCGGAAAAAGGAAATTTCCCATAGGACCTGCAACATAGTTCCTTTTTAAAAAGTTCCCACATAGTCAACCGGGACAAAAGCGGGCCTGCCCCATAGCGGCCCCGCACATATTACCTTTCCCAATAGGTTTACCCGCAAAATAGGGTTCCCCCGGCACATTTGACCCGCACATATCACCTGCATATAGGGACCCCGGGACATAGTCACTGCCATAGTCATTGGGAAAAATAGTCCCTTTACACAGCACCCCCACAAATTTTACCTGCACATAGTACCCCCCATAGTCACCGTTTTACATAGTCCCCCTGCCATTTCACCTGCACATAGTCAGGCACATAGGGACCCGCACATAAACACCTGCACATAGCGACCCCCACATTTGTCAATGCACATAGTGACCCAAAATATAAATGAGCCCGCACATGTCACCCACACATAGTCATCTGCACATAGTCACCTGCACAGTCACCTGCACATAGTCACCTGCACATAGTGACCCGCAAATAGTCACCTGCACATAGTCACCTGCACATTGTAAACCTTTCATGGGGTTAAAAACCTTAGTACATAATTGGTTTTTTTGTGAAACCTTTGGGTCGGAGCAGGGAGGTTTCCATGGTATAGGGCTGGGGCCTCTTTAGTGGAGGGAAAGGGCACTCCCTTTACTGACTCTGTTGTGGGGGCTCTGTACAGTGTATCTGCTGGATACAGAGTATTAATCCTGCAGTTTTATTCTACAGTTACTCACCAATACACTGCGGTGAAGGACTCCACTCGTTACTCGTCTGGGGTATTTTACATCGGATCCAAACGTACGATAATGATGTTGATGATGTTGGGCGATATCCCTCCTCACAAGTCACATATACATACTCATCCTTATTATAATAATCCTTCTCAGATGTAAGGATGATCCCATCACCAAACCGGACCTGAACGGAGCCCGCAAGATAGGAAGATAAATTATGGACTGAAGAAAAAATCCTGATGATCGGCCTCCACCCCCTTTTCGTCCCAAAAAAGCCCCCTCCCCTGGGCTTTTACTAGCACCCCCCCGTCCCCCCTGAGACACAAATTCTTCTCCTGGTCACCAATGCTCCCCTTGCTTGTTTGTCCCACATTCCCATTTTTTTTTTCCCTTTTTTTTTTCCTTTTACTAGATACCATCCGGATCAGGAAAAATCCTTCCCCTCAGGGTATTTATTTTGTTTTTTTGTCGATAGAGACCCCATTATACAATAGTGACCCTGAAAGTTGGGACCCCGAGTCATTTTTTTTTGGGGGCAATAAATGTCAGGTCGCAAAAAAGGGGCAGACAGGGGAACTCCAAAAATTGGGGAAGGTTTGCCCGGGCAAGGGGAATGGGGGCACATGGGGGGGAGGCAGGTTGGGGTGTCCGTCTGTTGGTGTGGCATGGTTTTATGTTTTTTTGGGATCGATGTAACCCAATTTAAATTTTAACCATTTTTTTTAAAATATAATTTTGATTTTTACCCGATTTTAGTCTTGACGTTTCCATGCAGCCACAAGTACATCACAGAACAAGGGCAGAGGAGCCATCATGATGGGGAAAGATGGGACGGGCCTTTACAACTAGTAGTCCCAGTTTACAAAATTTGCTCCAGGAAAGGGAAAGTAAAGTAACAAACTCAGAAAAGGGCAGAAGAACCCTCATGGGTGATGATTTATGGTGGGTGGATCCCTTTACAAGGGTCCTTTACAAAAAGAAGTCACCCAAGTGAAAAGCGATTTCTCCAGGAAGGAATCTATGTGCCACAAACACGGAAACAAGGGGAAAGGACCGTCATGAGGTTTATGGGGATGGGGCCTTTTACAAGATCCTTCATAACCAGAAGCCCAAAAGTGACCGGATTGCTCAGGTTGGGGTGGAATTTATGTGCACTCTCAGAACAAGGCAGAGGGGCCATCCCTTTATGATTTGGGAATGAAAGGTGTGGGCGGGCCTTTACAAGATCCTTCATAACCGAACCACATGACATGATTTCTCCCCGGGATGGATGGAAAAGTATGTGCACATTTCAGAAACAGGGGAGAGGGGCCTTCAAGATGGGGATGGTGGACCGGAGCCTTCCCAAAATCCTTCACAAAGCAGAAACCACGTGACAGCGGGTTGGTCCAGGGGGGAATGTATGGTGCACATTTACAAAAAAAGGGGGAGAGGAGCCTTTTGAGATGATGAGGTGGATGGGGGTTTTAAAAAGATCCTTTCCCAAACCCAAAGGGGCACAGTGGGCAATTTATTGCTCCAGGAAAGGAAACTATGTTTCACATCCCAGAACAAGGGAAAGGAAACCGTCTTTATGGGGATGGTGTGGAGCTTTTACAAAATTTCCCTTTTAACCAGAAGCCACAGTGACAGTGATTGCTCCAGGATGGATGGAATTTATGTGCACATCTCAGAACAAGGGCAGAGGAGCCATCATCATGATGGTAATGATGGTGGACGGAGGGCCCTTTACAAGATTTCCCCATAACCAGAACCACAGGGGACAGTGATTTTCCCAAGGGTGGATGGAATGTAAGTGCACATCTCAGAACAAAAGGGGAGGGAGCCTCAATGGGGATGGGGACGGAGCCTTCACAAAATTCCTTCACAACAGAAGCCCCCAGTGACAGCGATTTTCTCCCGGATGGAAAGTATGTGCCAAAATCACAGAACAAGGGCAAAAGGACCTCATGATGATGAGAAGGGGGATGGAGTCTTCACAAGACCCCTTTAAACCAAAGCCACATTTACAGTGATTGCCCCCCAAAAGGAAAGGAATCTATTTTGAACATCCAACAAGGGCAAAAGGAGCCCTCATTGATTTGGGGATGATTTGGGCAGCCTTTACAAGGGTTTCCTTTTCAACCAGAAGTCACGGTACAGCGATTGGGCCCAGGGTGGAAACTATTTTGCACATGACGAACAAGGGAAAAGCCGTCATGGTTGGGGGATGGTGGACGGAGCTTTCACAAGATCCTTAAAAACCCAAAACCACAGTGAACAGTGAAATTTCTCCAGGTTTGGGTTTGGGTTTTATTTGCCAAATCAGAACAAGGGGAGAGGACCGTCAGATGATGGTGATTTATGGTGGGCGGAGCCTTTTACAAGATCCTTCTTAAACCCGAAGCCCCAAATGACAGTGATTGCTCCAGGATGGAATCTATGTGCACATCTCAGAACAAGGGCAGAGGAGCCGTCATGATGATGGTGTTGATGGTGGATGGAGCCTTCACAAGATCCTTCATAACCAGAAGCCACAGTGACAGTGATTGCTCCAGGATGGATGGAATGTATGTGCACATCTCAGAACAAGGGCAAGGGGCCCTTCATGATGGGGATGGATGGCGGAGCCTTTTACTAATCCTTCATAACCCGAAGCCACAGTGAAATGGTTTTTATGCTCCATGTGATTGGGGGTATTGTGACAGAGGAAAATGTGGGGTAAAGTGCAACTGTCTATATCCAGACGCTGCTCCCAAAAAAATTTTTTTCCTTCAGTTCCCTTTGGGTTCCCAAATCTCATAGGGGCAAAATTGGGCAACCCCTCCCAAAATTAGTGGAAAACCGGTTTGGTTTCAAAAACCCGGGGACAATCGGCCAGTGGTGAAACCCCAGGGGGTGGGCGTATGAGGCCGTCATTGGGGGAATTGACCCCCAGGGCTTCTAGAAAAAGGGGGGAAAAAGGGCATGGAGTGGTGGCTGGAAAATGTACCGTAACCTTTCAGGGTTTGGGTTGGGACACCCCAGGGTTTCTTTTGCCCCTAATTTGCCGGGATAAATTTAGGTCTTATATGCACTTTCATTATAAAAACCTTTTATTCTTCTGCTTTGACCTATTTAAGGGCTTTATTTTTTGTGTAGGGGATGCAGTTTTAATTTTCACCTTATAGGGGTTAAAGGTTTTTACCAAAATTTAAAGGAATTCCCCAAAATAAAAACAAGCAGCAAAAAGAAAGTGCAAAAAGCAGTACACGAAGAGGCAATATGGGGGCAATTTTCAAATCCCCTTACTGAAAAAATTCAGCAAATGGACAAGCAAGGGGGGAAAAAAAAAAAAAAAAAGAAACAGTGGCCGGGGGAAGGGAGGTTTCATGGGTTTGGGGGAATTTAATGCAGGTTTCCCAAACCCCCGGAACAGGAAAAGGGAAAACGATAACTGTCCACAGCTACCTGTCCCCATCACTATCCCTCAAAAACTCACCCTGTGACTGCCCCTAAAACTAGTACCTCTAATCCTGACACAACCCTAACATCTCAAATACATCCCTAAGCTACAACTGACCCTAATACAATAAGTGGCATTAGAACCCAGTGAATCCTTGGCTGAAGCCAACAGAAATGAGACAAACACCAAGGGCCACATGTATGAAAACTGCCTAGGTCTAAGACTTTCCTTGTTGCCCATAGTAACAAATCAGAGTCCATAGCAACCAATCAGAGCTCATAGCAACCAATCAGAGCCCATAACAACCAATAAGAGCCTATAGCAACCAATCAGAGCCGATAATGACCAATCAGAGCTCATAACAACCAATCAGAGCCCATAGCAACCAATCAGAGCTCATAGCAACCAATAAGAGCCCATAGCGACCAATCAGAGCCCATAGCAACCAATGAGAGCCAAGAACAACCAATCAGAGCCCATAGCAACCAATCAGAGCCTCCTTTTCATTTCATATAGTGCTCCAGAAAAATGGAAGGGGCGCTCTGAATTGTTGCTAATGGCAACAAGCCCACATAAACAGTACCACAAAAAACATACTAAACAATTATAGACGTAACAGAGACGAACATCTATCAAGTATCCAAACAATATAGTCGGACACTATTTCAAAGTAAAGATGTCTGGCAAAATACAATAGAACGCCAATATCCAGCTTAAGATGTCTCACAAAATACAATAGATAACTAATATCCTCCAACGCGTGTCCCCCACACACTGATACTGTGGGTTCATCAGGGAGAAGAAAAAAAAAATAAAAAATAATAATTATATATATATATATATATATATATATATATGCGTCTATCAGTATCAAATGAGAATCAAATATTAAGCTTACCTCCTTTAGATAGTCGGTACATAACAACAGGTCCCAGGATCCTGTGATGTCACCATCCCCAGATAGTACTGCCGTGCAGGATAATGTCCAGCAAAGATAGAAACCGCAGCAAACTCCAGCCATTAATAAGGCTATATATATATGTATTTAAGTAGTAAGACTCACCTATGGCAGCCCGGAATTGAACGATCCGGCGTCCATAGCGATGGACCGCGCGTGCGCGAAAAAATGCTGCGAAAACAGCATTGAACACATGTCGCGAGAGCGCAACGTCATTGCGCATGCGCAATAAGCGACATGCGGACAAAAAAGGCAAATGCTCATACCGCGACAGACAACAACGCGAGAATGCGACTGCGCAAACAGCCGCATAGACACACCATTGCCGAACAATATAAACGAACAACGGTGTAATAAATAGCTGGTAGTCGCGTCCGTGAACGTAATTAGATAAAGAAAATGTCGCGGTAATCTAGTCAGTAAATGCCATGTGTGAAGGATGCAGGAAAGAGTTAACACTGAAATTCAGCTGAATTTGGACAATGTCTGTATGTTTACCTACTTCAAGGAAACCTGAACAATGTGTGTGTTTGCTAACCTGAGGACACCAATTCGGACAATAAGACACTGGCCGTAACTCGCTCTAACTAGAGAGATAAGACAATAGTTACATACTATCTCACTTTATGCTGAAGTGAGCAACTCCCAAAAGTGTATACAAACTTGTAATCTGTAAATAAAGCTCAGGTCTATTGTGCTCAGGGCATCAGACCGCTTATATGGTCGAGCACGATTGTCTTTCCATTATATGAGCGATTGCAGACTGCAGCTGCATCTAAAATTACATCCACTCCTGTACTGGACAGTAAGAGTGTGTGATCACTCTCAATTGGCTAAACCTAACAGCTGGCGCCCGAACAGGGACCGGGAGCATTCCAGACGTACAGAGGAACAGGTCACTTGGACACTCAGCCGGGAACGTTCAGAACCTACTGGCCAGGTAAGAAAACACTTTTATGTTTCTTACAATGGTTTCTGTGCCTTCCGTTGACTGTGATCCCGACCTGTCCCGGAAAGTACATATAGAGGTTGGTAATGTCCGGTCCTATTTGATAGACAAAGAACCCTACCAGTCGGAGTGGATAGAATCATGTGAATGTATGAGCTGTTCATTTATTTGCCAGATTAGGGAAGAGGATTGCCTAACTGAGACATGTCTGCGCTCTGAAAGGAGGGGCATGATCCCATGCTTAACCTCGGTAATACGGCAAACTAAGTGACAGTTGTATGTTGGGAAGTTGGTGAAGAGTATGTTTATAAGTCCCGTGCCTGATTCTGATTGAACTACACCCTTGCATCCGAAAGGACAGGTGTATGGTGTGATTGTGGGGAATAACGGGACAAAAAGAAAGAAAAAGCGATTGGAAGAAGGTCCAAAACTTTAGACACTCTAGTATGTTCGAAGAACTTCCAATCCTGATTCCAGTATTAGCCTTTGCTGTATAAGGTATACAGGAGACAAAGGTGGGGGGCATACAGAGCCCTGGAATATACTTGCTGCTTAAGAGGAAGCCAAGGGGAAGGAATAGGGAAAAGTTCCCTTGCATAAGTCCCTCACAGGAGAGGATACATTCCCCATAAGGCACTTAAGACAAACGGGATGCATGAATGGGTCAGGGGAAGTCAAGAAGCGGTCAAGGGATAGATAAACCTGTACCACTTAGGAAGATACTAGAGAGTAAACATAGGTCTAAAGCAATAAAAGAACTGATTCAGATTTTGAGGACCTTAGGCATGGAAGGAGAAAGAGCATTGGATCTAGATAGATGGCAGGAAACAATGGTGAATCTGAGTAGTGCTATTTATGATCATCATTGGGAAACACAGACTTTTTGTCTAATATATACAGCTAAGGAAGCTAAGCGGTGTGGGTGGAAGTATGATCTGCTTACCGGTGGATGGATTGTAATTAAGCCTCCACCCCGTATATAGCCGCTGTGGGCCCCTCAGCCCCTAGCACAGTGCAGAGCCCGGAAGGGTGGACTGGTATATGTGGACAACAGAATCCTGATTGGAGGGACACTTGTTGTGTGTGGACGCCCTTGTCCATACTCAAATGATAAAGATACTGACTTGTTGGCCCCGTCTTCACTAGAGTGTCCAGACAAACAGTATCGGGGCCACCAGCAGCAGATGGTCAGCCAGTAAATCTGGACCAAGTAATCCAGATAAGACACAATGACTGGAGGCCATGGACCCCACCAGAGCAGATGTCCCTCATGCAGAACTGTCCTGACCCACTGACAAAACCCCTCCCCTTTGGACGTTATTTAGGACAGATCCAACCTAATTATAGGGCAACATGGCTTGACTTAGATGGACTCTGCAGAACTAAAATGACTCCAGGGATGTACCGTATTATGAGCCTTACAGCCTTATATGCCAGCAGGGGGAGATGGTCCCAGATCTGAAGAATCAGGGGTCACCTTTATGCAACACCTCATGACCTGGTGTCAGGAACAACAGGACGAGTGTGGGAGTACAGGAGTAACCCACCAGGGACCCATAGAGTGTGTACAAGCTTTCTTCCTTCAAATGGAAGACCATTGGGCTAATGAGAATTTTGACATGACACAAATGGGACCCCAGAGAATGTTTTGTAGGGCGTTCATGGACGGTCTAAGGACCGACATACAAACTAGATTGAAGACAGCGGTCCCTGATTGGCGTACTTGGCATGACCGTACCCGACTTCTACAATTAGCAAAGGATATTGAGGCTAACTTAAAGGAAGCCAAGGCACCCAAGAAGGCAGTGTCAGCCACCATTTTAGAAAACCCTAATATAATTAGGTCTCCCTAATTATGAACTACCATTTACCCTTTACCTCACTGAAAGGTTAGGCCATGCTACAGGAGTTCTCATGCAGGAGCACGGACCCAGGAATAGGCCTGTAGCATACTATTCCGGCAAACTCGATCCAGTAGTGCAAGGAGCTCAGTCTTGTGTTCGTGCCGTAGCGGCTGTTGCGGAATTGGTTGGTAAATGCTCTGAAATAGTGTTAGACAACCCCTTGGACATATACACTCCACATGATATTTCTGGTATTTTGAACCAGGTCCAACCAGAACACATTTCTATGTTGCGATTACAGTGTGCCCTCCTGATGCCTCCCAATATTCGTTGCACTGGGTTGAATCCAGCTACTCTTCTCCCAATTGAGGAGCAGGATTCAACAGGGGGGAATAAGGATGAGGTATCTGTCATCTCCACTGACCATGACTGCCTCCAACTAATGGAGCAGGAGACAGCAGGTCTTGATTCAGCTGTGGATCATCCACTACAGAGTATGGGGGAGAATGGCAAATTCTGTACAGGGTATGCTATTGTGACCCAACATGAGACAGTCAAGGCAGGCCGATTGCCACCTCATGTCTCAGCCAGGAAGCTGAACTCACTGCGCTCACAGAGGCTCTTGCAATGGCAGAGGGTAAGGAAGGGAATATTTACACAGACTTCGCCTATACATTTGGAGTGGCACATGATTTTGGTCCCATCTGGAAGGCCAGGAATTTTCTCACAGCAGCAGGCACACCTGGGAATGAGAGGGCAGATCAGGCAGCTAGAGAGGCAGCCAGATAGGGACAAGAGCACATAGCCCTTGCACAAGGAAAGTGCCCCTGAATCAACCACAGAGGCTCTGAAGACATTCCAGAATCAGGCCTCAAGGGAAGAGAGGAACCTCTGAGTGATGCAGGGTGCCAGCCTAAGCGATGGGCTGTGGGGGGATGGGACGAGGCTCTGCCTCCCCCGAGCTTGGTTTCCCATGATGGCCGCCCTTAGCCACCTGCCCACTCATTTGGGAAAGAATGCCATGATAGAATTAGTCAACAAACAGTGGATAGTTCCTGGTTTTTCCACTACGGCCATAAGGTACTGCTCCTCTTGCCAGACGGGTCTTGAAAATAATCCTGGACAGGTGGTTAAGACCCCTGTCAAGCTTACCCCAAAACCATTGTATCCCTTTCAGTGAGTGCAGAAAGATGACATACAACTTCCAAAGGTTGGGACCTATGAGTATGCATTAGACTGCATAGACGGTTTCTCAGGTTGGCCCGAAGCCTACCCCATTGCTAAGCCACAGCAAAGACCACTGTAGCAAAAAAAAAAAAAAACCCACTAATGACCGAAGTATTTTATCGATATGGCCTCTCTGAAGTAATTGAATCAGACCGAGGTACCTATTTTATTCAAAAGTGTAATGTGATTCACTGACTTCATATGTGCAGGCCTTGCAAAAATATTTGAATAAGGTGCATAACTTTGTATTTTCTTCCATTCCAGACCCGGATGCAGACACGGGTATATATGATCTGCAACCAGGAGACTATGTAATGCTAAAGAAACATGTCCGAGGAACCTTGAGTACACGGTTTGAAGGTCCCTTCCAAGTGTTACTAACTACTAGTACTTCGATAAAACTGGAAGGAAAACCCAACTGGATACACGCCAGTCATTGTAAGAAGGTTTTAAGACAAAAAGAGTAAAGGGGTGTCTTCTGGTTATTGATCCCCTTAGTGGAGGGGTGGAATAGGTTGAATAATGATGAACCAGATGAGAATAAGCTAATTACACATCACGGGGCATTAGCAGATACCCTAAACTTTACTGTTTGCTTGATATGCACTCACTCCCCTCTTACTGCTGCAAGTATACCAGTATACTTAGCTATCCCAGTAACAATGAAAGAAATAATGGGACGGGATAAGTGTTTTAACTCTTTAGCTGCTAATGATACTAAGTATAAGAGGATATGGAACAAATTATTCTTCTTTTACTATCAGTATATGTAGTGTTTAAAGTGTTATGTTTGCAGTATTAAAATTATGCGAGAATTGTGAAAAGAACCAATCTGAAGTTTACTGACGAGTGACCATAGTGATCTGGAACTAAAACCTGTACTTACAGGGGCAACCACATGAGGCCTGCTATATGACGCTCCTTGTTTTACAGTTGGCATAGTTTTTCAAGTATATTGACGTTTCTAAAACAGTCACTAATTTGACTACGGGAAGAGTATTTCATATGAAAAACTATGCCAACTGTAAAACAAGGAGCGTCATATATCAGGCCTCATGTGGTTGCCCCTGTAAGTACATTGGCAAAACAGTCAGGGAATTTCGTCGAAGAGTATTGGAGCATTTGGATGATATCAAACCTCACCGCGATACGCCCCTGGCGCGACATATGAACACCGTACACCCTAATCATTCATTGTCAATCATGTTCTCGGTAATTGAGGTGGTTTCTCCTCCCCCACGAACGGGGTATTTTGTTCGGACGATACTACAAAGGGCGGCCCTTTGGATTTTTTATTTGAAGACTTTTCATCCACACGGTTTAAATGATTCTTTTCTCTTTACATCTTTTATTTAATACACCCTGTTTATTATTTACTTATCATGACTATTTGTATATCTTGATTGATGTTATTATATAGGTTATTATCTTCTTGTAAATTGTTTTCATTTAATATATTACCATATGCACCTCCTTCCATTTGCCATTAATTGGTGTATTTTGTCATTATTTATAGGGCTATAATAATTATATATCTGGCACTCCCTTTTGAAATGTATGGGCTAAATTAATGGCATGCCATTTACTGACTAGATTACCGCGTCATTTTCTTTATCTAATTACGTTCACGGACGCGACTACCAGCTATTTATTACACCGTTGTTCGTTTATATTGTTCGGCAATGGTGTGTCTATGCGGCTGTTTGCGCAGTCGCATTCTCGCGTTGTTGTCTGTCGCGGTATGGGCATTTGCCTTTTTTGTCCGCATGTTGCTTATTGCGCATGCGCAATGACGTTGCGCTCTCGCGAGATGTGTTCAATGCTGTTTTCGCGGCATTTTTTAGTGCACACACGGTCCATCGCTATGGACGCCGGATCGTTCAATTCCGGGCTGCCATAGGTGAGTCTTACTACTTAAATACATATATATATATAGCCTTATTAATGGCTGGAGTTTGCTGCGGTTTCTATCTTTGCTGGACATTATCCTGCACGGTAGTACTATCTGGGGATGGTGACATCACAGGATCTTGGGACCTGTTGTTATGTACCGACTATCTAAGGGACGTAAGCTTATTATTTGATTCTCATTTGATACTGATAGACGCATATATATATATATATATATTATTATATATATATTATATATATATATATATTTTTTTTTTTTTTTTTTTTTTTCTTTCCCTGATGAACCCACAGTATCAGTGTGTGGGGGAAACGCGTTGGAGAATATTAGTTATATATTGTATTTTGTGAGACATCTTAAGCTGGATATTGGCGTTCTATTGTATTTTGCCAGACATCTTTACTTTGAAATAGTGTCCAACTATATTGTTTTGATACTTGATAGATGTTCTTCTCTGTTACGTCTATAATTGTTTAGTATGTTTTTTGTGGTACTGTTTATGTTGCCTTGTTAGGTGTTGTGGTAGGGTTCCAGCGCGGGGTCGCCCTTGTCGGGGCGGTAGCTCCGCTGTTCTATTTGTAGGTATATTCATATTGTTTTGTATATTCACATGTTTTTTGCATGTTCTTAAATGTGGAACTATTAAAAGTTATATTTTAACTATACCCTTAGGCATTATTTTGATTGAGGTAGTTTGTTTATTGTCTTCACGGTGTTAATGCTGGGTAATCATATCTCGGGGGGTTTTCCTCTAGCCCCAACTTTTTGAGAGGTTGTAGTTTTTTGTCTAATGGCAACAAGGAAAGTCTTAGACCAAGACAGTTTTCATACATGTCCCCCCAAATCTATATTTTTCGAAAACTACAAAGTTCAAAACTGATACAGGAAATAAGATCCTTCAGCTTAACACCGCTGAACTCACAATAGACAGGTGCTCTCCCTAAGGAGAGATCTTCCCTTTCTGAGCTACTCATTGCCTCCCACTCAGCCAAGCTAGCATCGCTCTGCTCTGTACTGACGATGGGCAAACACCCCGAAACGGCTGTCTACAGATGGGTGATGCTGGCTTGGCTAGATATCCCTTCTTGCTTTCCAAAGATCCAGTGGGTCAAAAGCAAATTGAGGATTTGTGACATCCAACAGAGGGTGCTAGAGCTCCTCAGCTCCTTTTCCATAATGCCTTGTGATATGCAGATGCTTCGTGGAGTGCAAAAAGGCAATTTTGAATCTCCACACGCCTATATAGGTGCTCTTCCTAAGGAGAGATCGTCCCTTTCTAATAGACAGGACAGAGCAATTTAACAGAAGAGGACTAGACAATAGGACAGAGCAATCCAACACAAGAGGACTAGACAATAGGACAGAGCAATGTAACACAAGAGGACTAGACAATAGGACAGAGCAATGTAACACAAGAGGACTAGACAATAGGCAGGACAGAGCAATATAACACAAGAGGACTAGACAATAGGACAGAGCAATATAACACGAGGATTAGACAACATTTATAGTTCTATACTCTCCAACGTTCTTCGCTCAGCTGAGCTTTATAGAGTATGCTAATGAGCTCAGGTGTGTGGCCAGGTCAGCTGCGAGGCAAAGATCCTGAGCAGCTGCCATGCAACCACTCCAAACAGACAACAAGACAGACATAACACAGATACTCCTTCTGACCTAATAAACTGGAGACTTCTTGTCCTTCACAACACATGTAACTCTATTAGGGTTCATAAAGGATTGATCCCTGTTACTCAGTTTGTGGGTGGTGGAGTGGATAAGAATAGTAGCTCTGGTATTTTGTAAAATTATTTTTATTGCATTTACCGTAGAGGAAAACAAGATGATTATTACTTGATCGGCTGGGACTACCTTTTACGCGGCAGGTGGTGACCAGTCATCCCGGGCTCCAGGGTTTACACATTGTATTCTGTTATGTGAGGAATAGTATCCAGGCTTACGACTGTAGGGTGTGTGAAGTAAATACAGTGTTGTATTTTTTACATTTTTATGCAATTAACCTAACACAGATCATTATTTTGTTGTACATATACAGCGGAGTGGTGACCAGTCATCAGGCTTAATTGTAAAACGTTATGTAGGAATACAGGCTTACGTAGTGTGACCGCAACAGGTAATTTCTTATTTAACAGTTTTATGAGGGTTATGTCGGGAATAATAATAATAATAATAAAGTTACAGACAGTGCGGGCGGCTCTCACTTAGAAGAACACAAGATCAGAGGAACCGGAGATTCTGGGGAAACTCATCTCACAACAAACCTGGCTCTGAGATTAGGTCCTTAGTGGGGGTTTGTGATTTGTCTGATATTTCCACTAAGTAAAAGCTGAGGTCTCTCACACGTATAAGATGCAGGTTTATATATTGTGGATTCTCACTCAATACTTTCCAATATACAAGCCTTTGTTCTTTTCACTTTGACCCCAGATGAGTACTGGTGCTGTGACATAACAATCGCTCAAACATAAGATTATACTAGACCAGTAATACAGGAAAGGAAAATACTGAGGAGTGTATCCGTGTCTGTGGGGGGGTTCACACTTATCAGGTTACTGCTGATAATATTTACACTTCTCAGACCAGACCCAACCTGAAAGATGGGCCATCCAGAAATCCTCTCGGTGCTGCTATCAGAGCTCACAGAGGGAAAGTCAGGGACAAGCCGGGAGTCATGTACAGAGAGGAACATAAAAAAATATGGAAAAACAACCATCAAAGAAAAAATCCATTTAACAGTCATTTAATGGTTGATTCTTGGGGCCTATCAAGGAAGATGATTGTTGGGACCACCAGTGGTGATTCTTGGAGCCACCAGTGAAGTTGATTCTTGGGGCCACCAGTGGAGCTGATTCTTGGAACCCACCAATGGAGAGGGTTCTTGGGGCCACCAGTGGAGTTGATTCTTGGGGCCCACCAGTGGAGTTGATTCTTGGGGCCACCAGTGGAGCTGATTCTTGGAACCCACCAATGGAGATGGTTTTGGGGCCACCAGTGGAGTTGATTCTTTGGGCCACCAGTGGAGATGATTCCTGGGGCCACCAGTGGAGCTGATTAATGAGACCAAACTGTAAAACTGATTCATGAGGCCCACCAGTGGAGATGACTCTTGGGGCCCACCAGTGAAGTTGATTCTTGAGGTCCACCAGTGGAGTTGATTCTTTGGGCCACCAGTGGAGATGATTCCTTGGGCCACCAGTGGAGCTGATTAATGAGACCAAACAGTAAAGCTGATTCATGAGGACCACCAGTGGAGATGACTCTTGGGGTCCACCAGTGAAGTTGATTCTTGAGGTCCACCAGTGGAGATGATTCTTGGGCCACCAGTGGCGTTGATTCTTGGGGCCCACCAGTGGAGTTGGTTCTTGGGGCCCATCAGTGGAGTTGATTCTTGGGGCCCACCAGTGAAGCTGACTCTTGCGGCCACCATTGGAGTTGATTCTTGGGGCCCACCAGTGGAGTTGATTCCTGGGGCTCATTGTGCAGCTACTGTACATTATTCTTGCATTCTGCCTCTTGATATTTGCTTTACTCTCATGCCTGCCATACCCAGGGGCCAACCCACCTCAGGGCCCTATCAAGGGTTTCCCCTACTACTCTATAGGCCAGTTGAAGTCTGTGTGCTTTTGTGTCTTAACCGGGTGCTTTTCCATGATCCCACCTTTTCTTGTAGAGGTAATTCACACATTTAAATTTTGTTGTTTCAAAGATGCACGTATTTTTGAATCAATTCCAATCCCATCCCTGTTTCAGTTTAGAGTTAATTGTAAAACCACTTTGTAGAAGTGCTAACATGGTGGCTATGGAAGCCTTTACTGGGTTTCCAGATGTCATTGTAACAATTTGGCACCCCTCAATCTCATCACAGAGGTGGGTGGCAATTAGAGGGAGGAATGGTGCAAGGTGGAATGCCATGGTTGCAATTGCGATGGTGTCTAAAGAGTTAAACAGCAGGGATCAGAGCTGACTCCAATCCCTGCTGTTAGTGGTGAGTGTCAGCTGTAATAATCAGCAGGCTCCTGCTATGTATGAAGTAGGCTCAGCATGTGACCCCAGTCCATACAATATATCAGTATGTCAAAATTCAGTAAGGGGTTACAAAAGGTTATTCTGGATTTGGATGAATCAGAATGGGAGTTAAAGTGAAAAGAGTCTTTAAAGTGTCAAAAACAATCTGTGTTTGTGGCGACCACAACAAAGCTCTGGTTTTCTCAGTGAGTGAAGTGATTGGTTGATTATTCTCCAAAAGTCTTTTATGAATCTTCTATAGAAATTTGCAGAACATCTGTTCCATTTCTTGGAGTGGCCAATCCACCTCCGCTCTGGTGGCTTCCCTCTCCTAACTGTTGAGCCAACAGTGTTTATAGCAATATCCAAATGTTTGTAGATTGGATTAGGATCTGACTTGGTCTTTATTTCTACAGTTTTCCTTCAGACTCGAATGGGGAAATGTAGTGATTTGCTGCAGAATTCTGGGGTAAAAAAGTCACATTTTTTTTGCAGAAGCTTTTATTTGCGCAACCATTTGTGACTTTTGAGCCCTCTTACATCAATGATCCAAAAATCCAAATAAAGGTATATGATCCAGCAATTTAAAAGCTAAGTTTCTTTATTATAACAATTTGACTACTATAACTATTTCAAAGAATGGGTTGAACATCTCCCAAGAGTATAAGTTGAACATCTTCCGAGAGTATAAGTTGACCATTTCTGGAGAGTATAAGTTGACCATTTCTGGAGAGTATAAATTGAACATCTCCCGAGAGTATAAGTTGAACATCTCCCGAGAGTATAAGTTGAACATCTCCCGAGAGTATAAGTTGAACATCTCCCGAGAGTATAAGTTGAACATCTCCCGAGAGTATAAGTTGAACAACTCCCGAGAGTATAAGTTGACCATTTCTGGAGAGTATAAGTTGAACATCTCCCGAGAGTATAAGTTGAACATCTCCCGAGAGTATAAGTTGAACATCTCCCGAGAGTATAAGTTGACCATTTCTGGAGAGTATAAGTTGACCATTTCTGGAGAGTATAAGTTGAACATCTCCATTAGGTATAAGTTGAACGTCTCCCAAGAATATAAGTTCACACTCCCTACAGTATAGGTTGAACATCTCCCGAGAGTATAAATTGAACATCTCCGCAGAGTATAAGTTGAACATATCTGCAAAGTAAAAGTTGAACATCTCCTGAGAGTATAAGTTGACCATTTCTGGAGAGTATAAGTTGAACATCTCCATAAAGTATAAGTTGAACATCTCCTGAGAGTATAAGTTGACCATTTCTGGAGAGTATAAGTTGAACATCTCCTGAGAGTATAAGTTGAACATCTCCTGAGAGTATAAGTTGAACATCTCCTGAGAGTATAAGTTGAACATCTCCTGAGAGTATAAGTTGAACATCTCTCAAGAATATAAGTTCACACTCCATACAGTATAGGTTGAACATCTCCCGAGAGTATAAATTGAACATCTCCTGAGTTTATAAGTTGAACATCTCCTGAGAGTATAAGTTGAACATCTCCTGAGAATATAAGTTGAACATCTCCTGAGAGTATAAATTGAACATATCCATAAAGTAGAAGTTGAACATCTCCAATAATAGTAGACAGTTGATACTTCTCCGATAAATTAGAAGTTGAACATCTCTGGAGAGTAGAAGTTGAACATATACTGAGAGTATAAGTTGAACAACTACTGACAGTAGATGTTGAACATCTCCTGAGAGTATAAGTTGAACATCTCTGGAGAGTATAAGTTGAACATCTCCGGAGACTATAAGTTGAACATCTCCTGAGAGTATAGGCTGAACATCTCCTGAGAGTATAAGTTGAACATCTCCATAGAGTATAAGTTGAACATCTCCTGAGAGTATAAGTTGAACATCTCCATAAAGTATAAATTGAACATCTCCATAAAGTATAAGTTGAACATCTCCATAAAGTATAAGTTGAACATCTCCTGAGAGTATAAGTTGAACAACTCTGGAGAGTAGAAGTTGAACAACTCTGGAGAGTATAAGTTGAACATCTCCTGAGAGTATAAGTTGAACATCTCCTGAGAATATAAGTTGAACATCTCCTGAGAGTATAAGTTGAACATCTCCATACAAGTTATCGTTGAAACTTACTCCATAACGTAGAAGTTGAACATCTCTATAAAGTATAAGTTGAACATCTCCATAAAGTATAAGTTGAACATCTCCTGAGAGTATAAGTTGAACATCTCCTGAGAATATAAGTTGAACATCTCCTGAGAGTATAAGTTGAACATCTCCATAAAGTATAAGTTGAACATCTCCATAAAGTATAAGTTGAACATCTCTATAAAGTATAAGTTGAACATCTCCATAAAGTATAAGTTGAATATCTCCGGAGTTTATAAGTTGAACATCTCCTGAGTTTATAAGTAGAACATCTCCTGAGTTTATAAGTTGAACATCTCCATAGAGTACAAGTTGAACATCTCCTGAGAGTATAAGTTGAATCATCTCCATAAAGTATAAGTTGAAAACAATAAAAAAAAAAAAAAAAAAAAATCTCCATAAAGTATAAGATGAATATACTCCACAAAGTATAATTTGAAAAATCTCCTGACGGTATATGTTGAAACAACTCTGAGAGTAGACTGATGAACAACTATGGAGTGTATAAGATGAACCATTCCTGAGAGTATAAGTTGGAACATCTCCTGAGAATATTAAGTTGAACATCTCATGAGGAGTATAAGTTGAACAGCTCCATTAAAGTAGAAGACGTTGGAAACATTTCCATAAAGTTAAGGTTGAACATCTCCATAAATTAGAAGTTGAACATCTCTGGAGAGTGAAGTTGAACATCTCCTGAGAGTAGAAGTTGAACATCTCCATAAAGTATAAGTTGAACATCTCCTGAGAGTATAAGTTGAACATCTCTGGAGAGTATAAGTTGAACATCTCCGGAGACTATAAGTTGAACAGTCGCTGAGAGTTTAGGCTGAAAACATCTTATGAGAGTATAGTTGGATACATCTCCATAGATATAACGTTGAAATCTCCTCAGAGTATAAGTTGAACATCTCCATAAAGTATAAATTGAACATCTCCATAAAGTATAAGTTGAACATCTCCATAAAGTATAAGTTGAACATCTCCTGAGAGTATTAGTTGACAACTCATGGTGAGTAGAAGTTTGAAACAAACTCTGGAGTGTATAAGTTGAACATCTCCTGAGAGTATAGTTGAAACACTCTGAGAGATATAAGTTGAAACTTCTCTGGAATATAAGTGACATTCTCCTGAGAGTATAAGTTGAACATCTCCATAAAGTATAAGTTGAACATCTCCATAAAGTATAAGTTGAACATCTCAATAAAGTATAAGTTGAACATCTCCATAAAGTATAAGTTGAACATCTCCTGAGAGTATAAGTTGAACATCTCCTGAGAATATAAGTTGAACATCTCCTGAGAGTATAAGTTGAACATCTCCATAAAGTAGAAGTTGAACATCTCCATAAAGTATAAGTTGAACATCTCCATAAAGTAGAAGTTGAACATCTCTGGAGAGTAGAAGTTGAACATCTCCTGAGAGTAGAAGTTGAACATCTCCATAAAGTATAAGTTGAACATCTCCTGAGAGTATAAGTTGAACATCTCATGAGAGTATAAGTTGAACATCTCCGGAGACTATAAGTTGAACATCTCCTGAGAGTATAAGTTGAACATCTCCTGAGAGTATAAGTTGAACATCTCCTGAGTTTATAAGTTGAACATCTCCATAGAGTATAAGTTGAACATCTCCTGAGAGTATAAGTTGAACATCTCCATAAAAGTAATAAGTTGAAAATCTCCATAAAGTATAAAGTTGAACATCATCCTGAAAGTATTAAGTTGAACATCTCCTGAGAGTATAAGTTTTGACAAACTCTGGAGGAGTTAGAAGTTCGAACAACTATGGAGAGTAATAAGTTGAACATCTCCTGTGAGTAATTAAGTTGAACATCTCCTGACGAGTATAAGTTGAACATCTCGGAGAGTATAAGTTGAACATCTTCCGGAGAGTATAAGTTGAACCATCTCTGGAGAGTTTATATGTTGTACATCTCCTGAGAGGATAAGATGAAACATCTCCTGATAGTATAGTTCGAAAACATCTCTGAGTTTATAAGTTTGTACATCTCCTGAGTTTATAAAGTTGAAAACATCTCTGAGAGTAGAAGTTGATCATCTCCTGAGAGTATAAGTTGAACATCTCCTGAAAATATAAGTTGAACATCTCCATAAAGTATAAGTTGAACATCTCCTGAGAGTAGAAGTTGAACATCTCCTGAGAGTATAAGTTGAACATCTCTGGAGAGTATAAGTTGAACATCTCCTGAGAGTATAAGTTGAACATCTCCTGAGAATATAAGTTGGACATCTCCTGAGAGTATAAGTTGAACATTTCCATAAAGTAGAAGTTGACACATCTACATAAAGTAACGAAAATTGACTTCTCTTGGAGAGTAGATAAGAAGTTGAACATCT
Source organism: Phyllomedusa bahiana (assembly GCA_025379985.1). Taxonomy (NCBI): domain Eukaryota; kingdom Metazoa; phylum Chordata; class Amphibia; order Anura; family Hylidae; genus Phyllomedusa; species Phyllomedusa bahiana. The sequence continues at coordinate 28,506 of JAODAL010025011.1, forward strand.
ACCTGCTGAGGTATAGTTGCAACATCTCCATAAAGTATAAGTTGAACATCTCCTGAGAGTATAATTTGAACAATCTCTTGGAGAGTTATTAGTGACCATTTCTGGTGAGTATATAGTGAAAATCTCCTGTGAGTATAAGTAGAAACTTCCTGAGAGTATAAGTTGACATCTCCAGAGAGTCTAAGTTGAACATCTCACCGAGAGTATAAGTTGAACATCTCACCGAGAGTATAAGTTTAACATCCTCCCAAGAGTTAAAAGTTGAACATCTTTGAGGGTATTGTCCACATAGCACTGGTTTTCAGTCGGGATTTTCACGACGATTTTACTTTGATAACATGTGTAAACAAACTGTTTAATTCATCCTGATAAAACTTTTATAGAAAATTGGTTCAGTAGTATACACTGATTTTCTGACGGAAAATCCTACAATCAATAAAAAACTTAGATGAACGTTCATTCTTTACGCCCTTGTTTTAACCCATGGCAAGAAAACTCCCCACTCCTTTGTCTAAAAAAAAAAACTGTCGGGATACGAACCGGTTATTTTGTTAGTGCCTACGAACACACCTAAGGTTGAACATCTCATGCAAAAGTATAAGGTGGAACATTTCAGTAGAGTATAAGGCTGAACTTTTCTGGAGAGTATATATTGAACATTCTTCTGCAGAGCATAAATTGGAACATCTCCATAGAGGTATAATGTTGAACATGTCACCAAGAGTATAAAATTGAATAATCTCAGAAGGAATGTTACATTAACATCTCCGTAGACAGAAGTGGTTGTTGGTGCAATGGTTACTATAGTGTTGAGTTCCTCACTCATGTATGAAAGGAAGATTCAGTGAATTGTTGTGTGTTCCTGAAGGTGAAAACTGTACAGGGATACTGTGATGCCCATGTGTTAGCTTGATTGATGGTGTGTGAAATCTGACCATTGCAGTTAGCCATAACCCTGTCATCCCATGTCACAAAGGTAGGAAGTAATGGCCTGGTGATTGTCAAGTATGAATTTAATACCCTATGACTTCACTCTTGTGTGTGGTTAGTTTTTTCCCTGACATAACTGGGGTTGGGTTGAAAGTGTAGATGTTATTCCCTGGCCCCCCTTCTGTGTACCCTGTGGGAGACCAATATAACACTCTTTATATCTTTATTTTGCCATCATCTTGATGCTTCTCTGTCCTGGAAAATATCCCTAGCAATATATCTAAGCTACAATTGGCCCTGACATATAATATAGGACATAGGACCCCCTATAAAACAAGACTGACCCAGCAAACAAAAATCTTTAGAAAATATTGAGAGAGAACACGATGAACACATGGAGTAAAACAGTCTAGGACTGACTGCTATGGAAAAGAGTAGACAGAAACAAAATATACCAATAACCAAGACTTGGATGGATTAAAGAATCAGCAGAGATCAACTCATACGTCCCTAATAAGGATAGACAATTATAATCCACACATGATACCAGAAACCCAGGGAACTAATAGAGAGGCTTACAATCAGCTACTCCCCTCTAATGTGCTGAGGCTGTGGAGGCATGATAGATGATTTACCCATCAAAGGTTGATAGAGATGGTTAACATAGGATATGTCTCCCATACTGATGTAATAGGTAGGGAGACGAGAATACTGAGAGGAAGAAGTTTCTGTGGTTGGTAATTATGGCATAATAAAGCACCTGAAGGAAGAAACACAAAAGGACTGATCTTGTAGCTGTTCCTGTGGAATGTAACTGCTGACCTCAGAGTCTGCGAGCATGTTCTGTACTGGAAAGCTCGGACTAATCTGGTCAGAGGGCTCCACACATTGAGATCGAAGGACTTTCCAGTTGTTTATTCCATAAGTCCAGCTTCATGCACTCACCTTTCCACACGTGGGAGTCTTGTCAACTGAAGTAACAGACCTCGATATCTATACATGTAATCTTCCCGTCCACTGGTCGATACCCCTCATTACACTGCCGGTCACCTCCTCATTCTCATCGTAAGTAATTCTTATACTTGCAGGGACGACCAGTAAACTCCCCCCAGGATATGGCTCTTACATTGTGCTGGGGAAAGAAGAGACGGGCTATTCTTATATTATACTGTAGCAGTGATATATGATTGGATTGGAGCATAATATTCCCTTCTCTCCAACATATAATGATATCAGTAATTGTGTTCAAAATTGCCCATAGAAACATTCACATATCCAGCTTTATGTGGGAACATTCATTAAACTACAAAAGCATAAAGCCCTAATGAGAAGATGAATCAAGGAGATACTGGACAAAGCCCCTAATGAGAAGATGATCATGGAACGATACTGGACATGCACTAGGGATAGGGATGGGAAGAATACGTAGGATGTGGGAGCAGGAGCTCGGCAACATTGGGATGTCAGGAAACATTTTCAGTAAAGCAGGAGTCTCTGGTGTTATGTCTGTTTCTGTCATCTGAGTTTGTTTGGAGTGTACAGTGACCATTGCTCAAGATCCTTTCTAGCCAGCTATGACCTAAGCTGTGCACTGTGCTCATTAATTCTCTGTAAAGCTCAGCTGGAAAATGGTATATAGCTGTGCATAGTATAGAAGTATGGATCCTGTCTAGTTTATTGTTGTGTGATATTGCTGTCCCCATCTATTGTTAAGTGTAGTTGTGTCGGATGAAGTATCTTGTTTCATTTTTGTTAGAAATTTAGATTTTGTGTTTGTCTGTTTTCTATGGGCCCTGTCTGGGAGCTTGCTGGGATCCTAAAGTTACATGCTATATTAGGGGTCATGTTGTTGCTTTGGGCATATTTGAGGGAAAAGTGGTATGGGTTACAATCAAGGGATAGAGGATTTGGTTGCTGGGGGAATAGTCTAGGGCATGCTTTTGTGGGCTAGCGTTAGGGACCAGTTATCGCATATTAATTTTCCATTCACTGAAATGTATCTTTGATAGTATGGGCCTCGTTTTCACACGGCTATATTTGCCGCGGATTGGACACCGTTACTGCGCGCCGGATTTGCGCTGCAGACGGCGCAATCGTCGGATATTTAGGGGTAATCTACTGCTGCTCATAGAGAACAGGGGATTCCGTTCGCCTACTCCCCGCTCGGCGAATCCGCGCGGGGGGAGAAAGTGAGTGACATGCACATTATTTACGGCGCGTACGCGCCGTAGTTAATGCATTGTCTCATGGGCCGGGGAGCGGACGCCCCCCCCGCCCGGGCGCTCCGGCCCGCCCGTTCCCGACCCTTATTTCACGGGATTTTTGTGAGCGCAATCCGGTCACAAATCCGGACGGGAATAAGCCGATCGTGAACACGCCTATTCACACAAATCTGTGCAGCCTGTCTACATCCACAGCTGTACATTAGCTGAATCATCCATCGTGAGTTTCGTTACCGATTTACACTTTTGTATTGTCTCTTCACGTGGACTGCTGTTGACTTTCTTCTGTCGCTAGTTTTTGTCTGGAGCTCCTCCTGCGTTTCATTCACATTACTATTCTGCTGCGAAAAGTACTTGAAGCAGTACCAATGGCGGACCCCTAATCTATGCTAGTTGTAGCAGACAGTTTCAAACTCTAAATAACCTGATACCAAAGTTTTTTTTTAATACGCCCATCTACGCAGGGGGAGCTCACACAAAATAATGGTGCAGCTCCTTCTGACACATATTAATTTGATCTCAAAAGGTTTTTTGAAGATTCGGCCACAATTCAGAAACCTTTTCTTGAATGATATAAACTGTATTTTTCTTTTAAACCTGATTCTAGACATTGATAACAATCAGGGCTGTGGATGTCGTAAGCCAAAGCATCCTCAATTCCCTGACTCCAACTCGTCTCCAACTCCCGACTCCCTCAATACATGTTTTAAGTGATAACTTTCTTGTAGTTAAAATGGGAACATCAGGACTTTTTATCACTTATGATACAATAATCAAGCATTTAGCGTAGAACATTCACTGACACACAAGAAGGGTTAAAAATTGCTCCTGGTGCCTGGGACATTTCTTTTTCTTCATTGGTACTACAAATATACAACTGTCATCACCTTACCTAATAAGCTCAGTGTGTTATTAGATGTGTATTTAGGTTATTCCAGTGAAGGTCAAATGGAGTTCGAGACCGCGATATGAAGAAGATTACCCAAGAAAAAATAAGCCGCATCATCCACCTCATAAGTGTAAAAAAAATTGTTAATACGCAAAACACTGCAGTAAGTGGGAAAAAAAAACAGTTTTGAACAAAAACGTACCCGAAATAACTTGTGGTGGAGATAGTCTGTGGAATTTGCTCTGAGAAATAGTTTCACCTCCATCAGATTCTCTTAATAGACGACCTCACATCTGATCTTCATTATTTCCGGCTTGAGTATGGCCTCTCTACCACTATCTTGGTGTTGGGGAAAAAGCGGTGACCACAGGTGGAAAACATCTCATACAATGTTAGGGTATAAAGGAATTGCCCACAGTCAGTTTTGAGGAATGGCTGAACTCTTCTATCTTTGAAAGCCAAGTAAAAGATTTTGCTGAAATTTGCTCAAAGTGTTTGCTATGGAGCAGAATTTTCTCCCTGATATTAACGCTTGGACTGCTCCATTGGCATCAAATACTTTTCAAAATTAAAACTCCTCATCTGATGAGGTGGAAGATCTGGGAGCAGCAAAGTAGTGGCCAGACCCAACCCTCCTCTTGCTATGTCTCTGTATTGAAACTAATCGTGTTCCAAATTTATTATATTATTTTGGGAGTTGAGTCCAGTACCGATTTATAACTACTCCGGACTCAGGACACTTGAAAAATGGGTACCGACTGTGACTCCACGACTCCGACTCCAATGCCCTAATTGATAAACATTATCTATAGAGGAAGGGTGATTGTATCATAATGAGGATAAATTCCAATCTTAGTGTGATGAAAGAGGATGAACCAATTACAAATGGGCCCTCTCCAGACTTTTCTAGGGAACAAGTAGACGGGGGCGGGCCTGTGTTTATTTACTGTGGTAACAAGGGTCATTTTGATCAGGAAAGCTGCCCTAAAGTTTGGGAAAAAAAATTTCACTAGCCTCGGAGATAAGAAGGAGATTATTGTGGGCATATTTAAATTTTTCTCCCAGAATATCTGGTTGCTGCCCTCCATGGCGTAGAATGGGAAGATGTTATCTTGCCTGTGCAAACTTTAATGATAGTGGAGCTGTAGCAGATTTCAAGGATTTTGGTTTTTTGGCCTAGAGATTGGGTTATAGGACTCATGCCTTTGGAAGAGCCCATTAAACATTTGTACAGTAGTTGGCCCACTCCACTAAAACGGGGGATTTCATCCGCCATTGCCAAGTCCTAAAGCTATCAGTGAAAGGTAATCCATTGTGAGACAACTTTTTTTTTTTTTAGTTTATTCTCCATCTTATCCGTTATTTTGGGGTAACCTTGGTTAACCCTTCATTAATCCAGTGTTTGGGGTAAATGCAGATTTTAGTCCAATATTGACATTCCCTGAAATTCCAGGAATGCTTTCAAGGGTGTACGGAATGGGTTCACACACTGAGCTTGTTCCCTGTAAAGTACAGTCCATCATCATCCAATGGGGAAATCTGTTTAAAAAAACAGAATCACAACAAAAAGCTAAAAGCATGACAATACTAAACTTTCATCCTTGCGCATCTCCTTTAAGCTTCATGGGACTAAGGCTGATTTTTCTAGGGTGCAAGGGACGGAGTTTAGGCCACACAATATGAGTCTTGTTTTGGACTTAGTAGTTTTTGAGAAATATAGATTAGGTGTTTGTCTAGTTTCTCTTGGGTCATCATAGTACTCCTTATCTGCAGACAGACTGTAACTCCCCACAGGATATGGCCTCCTACATTGTGCTGGGAAAAGAAGAGATAGACATATTCATATATTAAACTAGGATAAGTGATTATTCGATTGGTATGGTGAACAAGTCCTGAAGACTGCTTCTAGCCATACATATGGATAGCTGTAATTGTGCTCAAATTTCTATAGAAAATTCTACATATCTTCTGCTTAATGTAGGAGGAACAATCAGTAAACTACAAACAGCTAAAGCTCTAATGGGTAGATGATCATGATATTACTGGGACATGCACTAGGGATAAGGGGAATGGGAAAAGCTGTGACCACCACTTCATTTAATACTATACATATACATTAGTATGTGTGGTGGAATGGAGTGGCAAATTTGGATGTCGAGCAGCATTTTCAGTAATGCTAAGAATAGCAGAAATTATCTGACCCCATTTTTTGTCCTCTTCTGCTTGTTGAGGCGAATTGGAATTCTCTTGTTATGTCTGTCTTCTGTTGTCTGTGTGTTTATTTGGAGTGGTTGCATGGGACCATTTCTTTGCGGTCCTCGCCTTGCCTGCTGACCTGACCAGACAACTGAAGCTTATTAACTCTCAGTTACAAATGGTGGTCTCTGCAGAGTATAGAAGTGTTGGATCCTGTCTAGTCATGTTGTGTGATATTGCTTGTCTGTTGTCAGTTAGTTGTGTAGGCTGAAGTATCTTGCTTCTTGTCTCAGACTTGTTGATCGTTTTGATTTAACTTGTTTTAAGAAATATAGATTTGATGTTTGGCTAGCTAGCTCTGTTTTGGCTATGCCTGGGACCTTCCTGTGTTCTAAAGCCATTTTGCTTCATTTAGGGTCAGTTGTAGCTTAGGAAAATACTTTGCGGGGAAAAGGCTAGGGTAAAAACATCAGGGACAGTGGTTTTGATGCTAGAGATGGCGTAGGAAAGCTTTTGGTGGGCTAGTGTTAAGGACTAGTGTTTGAGCGATTTTTATCGGAAAAGTTGTAAATCAGGCCAAGGTTTTTATGTGATCGAAATTTTCAGATAATGCGATAATAAAGGTTATTAAAATCTTTGCATTATCTATTAAGATCGCGGCCTTTTTCGGGCTTCACCTGTAATTTTGGCGGCCAGCAAATTGTGATTTACAGAATAGAGCAGGGTGAGATGTGTGTGCGACGTCATGACTGGGATGTGTTATGTTGCGATTGGCTGGAAAAATCACATGACTCGTTTTACATAGAAACAGCGTTTTCCTGTTCAGTCCTCAGTGTCCTCTCAGCGGTCTCATAGGGTAGCACCTGCCGCTCTGCCTGTGGCCAAAACAGCTCACGACATTAGTCTCTTTCTGCACAGAGAAACCTCTACAATTAGCTGTGATCCTTCCATTTTAGTTAGATTAGGATTTGAAGATTTTATGTAGTTAAGCTAGAGGATATTTTTAAGGCAGCATCTTCCGCTCGTAAAATTACGGCGGGGGTGGGAGCGGAGGGGGGGGGGGGGGGGGGCGGGCGAACACAGACAAGCTCTATCTATAAAGAAACACTGGAATAAAGTTCACACAAGACTTAGTGCCCAATAATCTTTATTATTAAAAGTTTGCCTATTGAAATTTTCCCTGCATATTGGGCAGCCTGAACTTATATGGGATACACATCATTTCTAGTAACTGCTGGTCTCTTTGTTAGCTGGCAAAACTCCACTTTTATTATCAGTTTACATTTCAGATAGGGTGTTCATTTCAATTCTACCACCATTACACCTGTTGGATGTTGATATATCCACCTTGCAGTTTAAATTACAATCCAACAATCTTGTTATGTCAGCACAGGTTGTTTTGTTGCCCAAAAAATACCGTGTTTGTATCATACGAACCATTAACAGATACGTGTTTTTGTATCTTTTGCGCACCCAGAACTATTCATTGACGCAGCATATACGTAAATCTTAATTTAAAACAGCAAATTCTTTTTCACACACAGGTGAATGAAGGTTTGCAAAAAATACCGTTTATTATACGAAAATTAACAGATACGTGTTTTTGACTTTTGCACACCCAGTACTGTTCATTGGACGCAAGCATCACGTAATTCTTTTTAAACAGCAATTCTATATTCACACAGGTGAATTGTAAGGTGCAAAAAAATAGTTTATTATATGAAAACATAACAGATACGTGTTTTTGCACTTTTGCCCAGTCCAAGAATTTGATTGATAGACACCATTGCAGTTAAATTTGGAAATCAGCAATTTTGTTTGGTTTTGATTACAGTGATTTGAGAAGAGATGTGATTTGCCGTCTTTTAATAAGTGACTCTTCCAAAACTATTCCATACCTTCTCAAATTTTTATATTTGAACGATGGAGCGAAATGCAGGTGGCTAAGCGAGCAAAGTCGGGGAGTAGCACATGGAGGTAGTGGTCACGAGAGAAGGTGCTCCTTCTCAGTGCTGGCGACTATCACGGCATTGCCAGCGGTCGTCAGTTGCAGACCGTCAGGCCTGTCATCGCTGGGTCAGGGCCCTGTGTATCTAAGTAACGAACATCGTGCCAAATCTGTCCTTCAGTAGGTTAATGCAACCTGCATCTAGCAGTCTTACTCCTCGGTCTCCCAGTCACGGCGAAAAATGTAGTTCATCAGCATCACCAGCATCCGTCCATCATGAAGCAGCCCAAATGATTCAACTCGTGTACCCACACTGTGGATAAATCCCTTGTCTGAAGACCTCTTTGATGTCAAAATTGCGGTTGGGGTCAGAAGGCATTGTTAAAAAGATCAAGAGGATGATTTAGTCTGATCTGACACCCAGTTACTGATGCCATATCCGTGGAGGTGAAGGAAGCCGGTCAATCGGCTAACAAAACACGGGCGTCGGCAACGCCTTTGAGTGCCCCCTTTGCTTGTAGCCCGCAGCTTCTGGATGCAGAAGAAAGTCAGGACGACCAAGTCACTGTGTTGATGTTTTGATTGTGATGTGATGATGACGGACATTGCGGATCCTTCCTGGTCTTTTCCGCAAGAATTTGCTTGCGACGCGCTTCATCAGTGGACGAGGAGGGAAGACTGATGGGGTAGATGTCAATAAGGGTTCCCGCCACAAAAAGGGATGGAAGAGGGCAGTAGGTAGCAGATGTCGCTGTTATGATTCCGCAAGCCACGGTCAGCGATCCCCGCTCCTCGAATTATCGCCGTCTAAAGGTCCAGGACCATCTCAAGCTGGGCCTTCATTTGAGACAAGCCTCTGATTCACCAGCGAATGTCATATGCCGCCTTTGCCGTAAACGCATAAGTTGAGGCAAGAACATTAAGTGGGTTAACTCCACCACATGTCTAGTTCACATGCACGAATGCATGAGGGGTTTGGGATAATGGAGGGAACACTTGGCCAACAAGGCCAGACCGTACGAGGGCTCCAACACAATGTCACAACCCTTGTATCCCGACTCCTCCCTCCTCGTCACCACAGCGTTCCTCGCTGCCATTCTCCTCAGAGTCATGATCAGGGATCAAGCCTCCGCTTCAGCCTCCACCGACACCCGAGTAGAGTACCACCAGCACCACCAGAGACCCAAACCTACCCCTTTCTCCTTCCGACCAGTTTGCAAGACCTGCACGCAATACTCGCGGCCCAGTCTAGCAGACCAGCCTTCTGTCATTCCAGGTTTGGTGCAGGAGAAGAAACACTTTAACCCAAAACCATCCAAAGCCAAAATCCTCGAGCATTGAATGTCGGACATTGCCACAGGCTTTTGGCACTTGGAAATGTCTTGCCTTTCCGTCTGGTTGGACACAGATGGGTTCCGCCCACGTCATGGCCCTTCGCCTGCTCCCCAATTTACTCGGATATCCGAGCAAGGCTTTTCTTTGCCAGAAAATGCCGTCACTGCCCTGGCAGCCACGTGTCCATCTAAAATTTCAGCGCGTTGTCTGGCATTCTGTGTCCGGAAAAGTCCATACTCACCACCGACCACATGGACTAGTAAGCGACGGGCAAAGGCCGCGTATATTCTCTGTGCACGCCCTTTTCACTGGGTGAGCTGGGTTGGATGTCTCGGGGGTGACGGTGGGCTCTCAGGAAAAATTTCGGGCCCGGAGCACGCTCTTCAAAAACTGCAGGGATGTTTGCAGGGCTCTTTCCCCAAAGGTCCTCTTCGGTGCATTCACCGTCGCCCAGAGACCACCATGCCGTGTTTGAAATTAATTGCCTGGAGACCGTCCACACCAGGTCAGGCGGAGCTCTGGACGGCTCCCTATATGCAACCGAGAACGAGGAGCCCTGGCTGGGTGATGACAAGTAACTTTGTGCCAGGCAAGGTGGTGTGCGATAATGGGCGAAATCTGCTGGCGGCCCTTAAGATCGGGTAGGCTGGAGGCACATTCCTTGCCTGGAACTTGTCATGAACCTTGTCGTCCAGAAATTTCTAAAGAAGCATACCCGGGTCTGGACTGCCTGTACACTGGAAGAGTGGCTCGGAGATCTGACGTTCGCTACCTTCCGCGTTCGCACCTGCTTCGTCCAAGCCTGGCTGCGTTCTTGCAGCGTCAGATTCGGCACCTCCCCGTCACCGTCTCGATTTTGACGTGGCAACACACGCTGGAATTCCAAACCTCCAACTGCTCCAGCGATTGTGGGAGCAGCGCATGTGCCATTACAGCAGTACGAAGTGACACATGGCTGACAAGCAGCGTGGTGCGGACCTCGGGGTGTTGAGCACGAGAGTGGAGGCATGTGTGAAAGAGCTCTTGCACCATCCTTGCCAGTTTTTGAAGAATCCACCAAAAGGTCAGTGCGGACGTTGACCTTGTCAGCATGAGCATTGTGGTGTCTTAGTTCTGGAACGATCGTTGGACACTCTGAAACATCAGGTCCCGCCAGCGACGGAGGAGGAAAGGACAAAGATGCAGACACGGAGCCTTTCTCTCCGTACAATCCACAAGGCCCGACAGCCTTTCTCAATTTTTTCAGTCTTCATTAGGACAAGTGGTTCAGGGTCCAGAGCATGAGTCGCTACTAAGGCCGCCACCTCAAGCACTCCAGGGTGCATCATCTGAGGCAAGTCAGGGCTGTTGTTGAAGCTGTGCGGAGGAGGGAAGCGGTAGGAGGAGGAGGTATTTATAGACAACGACGTACCTTGCATTGGAAAGAGGTTGGATAGGAATTTGTGGCAGGATGAGGATAGATGAGTTTGCTCAGTGCCTCTACCAGTGGATTGGGAAACTCAAGGCTCCATCTCTCACATGAGGTGATTGGATGCTCATTTCCTCCAACATGATCCTCGCATTAAGGCCATCAAAATGAACACAAAGTTACTGGGTGGCCACCCTCCTGGATCCCCGGTACAAAACAAAAACTCAGGCACTTTCCTTACCACCCACCCAAATAGAGGAGTAAAATGCAGGAAATGGAGACCTTTTGCTGATTGATCAACACTGGAGACATCTGTTGCGTCTGCTTTCAAGTTTCTTCAAATGTTTCACGGTGGAACAACGCCAGCGACGTGGACCTAGCAGTGGAGTGACCCAAAGCAGCCGGGTCAGCGGCAGACAGAGGCAAAGTGGCAGAAGCCTAATGGGTGAACCTCTGGCAATCATTTATTTACCACCTAACAACGATGCATGCAGGCCACCATACAACACCCAGTGACCAGCTTAAGATTCTATGGTGCACGACTATTCTGGGTTCTCACACGATGTTTTTGTTTGTGTTCCGGGTACCCAATAGACTTGAACTTCTGGGTATCCAAATGGACGATGGCCCCGAGATGGCTCGCCACGCCATAGAGGTGATGTCTGCCCAGGCAGCCTGCTGGGTCATATCTGAGCGGACCCCTTAGCTACTGCCGGAGGAGTCATTACAGACAAACGCATCCTGGCTTTCACAGATAATGTGGACTCCGTTTGACTTTCATCAAGATGAATCAGGCATGGATCTCTGCTGATGTTTTGGCCCAATTGCCGAGAGGTCACCGAATTAGTTGCTGGTCTACTTCACATTCCTCTCCAAACAGGATATGGTCCTCTTGAAAAATTATTTTTAAAAATGATATTTCTTACTGCAATCTTTATTCTCAATTCCCAACAGTTCATTTTGCTGGTATTTGCTGTGAGGAGGACTAAAAGACACCAAGTTTCATGACAAAAAACATATTCCATTTATCACTTCATCTTTAGAATTTTTCACTATTGTCAATGGTTTTGGGGTCTCATGTTGCCTCACAATTTTTACAGTGGCTGAGAAGTCATATTTATATTTTTTTATGGGTCATGTTATGCGGTGAAGATACAAGCAATAATCATGGTCCTTTGGAACAGAAATGTGGCTTTTCTAAAGTGGCATTTTCTCACATCTTCACACATTTTTTAACAGTGGGCTGAGAAGTCATATTTATAATTTTTTGGGGGTCATGTTGCTGTGAGATACGCAATAATCCTGGTCCGTTGGAACAGAATTGTGGGCTTCTAAGTGGCCATTTTCCTTCAACAATTTTTAACAGTGGATGAGAAGTTATTTTTATATTTTTTTGGGTCATCATGCTGCTCTTGTAAATGCAGCAATACTAACAGGTCATATTATAAAAAAATGTTGTGTCTAATAGAACATTTGTTCCTTCACAATTGTCAAAGTGGCCTCATGGGTCATGTTTTGAATTTTTGGGGCATTTTTGACTGTGAACATGCAGCATATTACTACAGGGTCCTATTATAAAAATTTTTGTTTTTAAACAGACATTTCGTTCTTCCACAATTGTCCAAAGTGGCTCACAAGTCATGCTTTTGAATTTTGGGGCATTTTGCTGTGGACATGCAGCTATACTACAGGTCCTATTCTAAAAAATGTTGTTTTCTAACTGACATTGTTCTTCTCAATTGTCCAAAGTGGCTTCAAGGGTCATGCTTTGATATTTTTGGGGGATTTTGATGTGGACATGCAGCTATACTACAGGTCTTATTCTAAAAAATGTTGTTTCTAACAGACATTTGTTCTTCACAATTGTCCAAAGTGGCTCAAGGGGTCATGCTTTGAATTTTTGGAGGCATTTTGCTGTGACATGCAGTTATATACTACAGAGTCCTATTCTAAAAAATGTTGTTTCTAACAGACATTTGTTCTTCACAATGGTCAAGAGTGGCTCAAAGGGTGATGGTGCTGATCCAGAAGAAACAGGAATAGGTGTAGGACACTGATTAATGGACACATTTGCAAAATGGCTTGTTTTTGCAAGATCTTATACATAGCTATCAATCCCTGTATTGAAGACAACCATTTAATACAATTAAAAAAGAGAAACAAAGACATGGTGGGATTCCAGCCTATTTTAAAAACTGTGTTTTCTAGAAGTAAACTACTAAAAAACTTGCATGTACAAAATAGCTGGTAAAAAGTACTTGAATTGTACAAGGGAGGTACAGGAAAACTTTACCAGATGTTGGCTATTTCAGAGGACATGGTGTATGGAGCCAGGACAGAGAACAAAAGTACAGAGACCATTTCCTCCAGCTCGTTGTGTAAAATGAGAAAAGGAATGCAACGATAAAGGGGCACCTGGATGTAAAGGTGCCTTAACACACCAGTTATTTCCACAGTGAAGAGTATTCAATTGGTCTCTCCAACCCATACGGAAGGGCAAGCGCTACCAGGTATTGACTGTGTACTGAGGAAGGCTGGAGTTCTCACACTTCCGCTTCCGCTCTCTGCTTCAGCACGACTGTTTTCTGTTGCTGCGTCAACAGGGCATTTTAACTCTGCGTGTGTAATAGATGACGGACGCCAAGCATGGCTCTCAACGCTCTCCCACTGTAATTCTGGCCTGGGGTCATGCAGTGGACCTGGGACAGGTATGTCAAGGTCAGTGAAAATCTAATAAGGTGGTTGAAAGACTCCTTTTTCCGGCACTTTTTAAAATCTGGGGGTTTATGCAGGTTTGGGGCTTGTGCTGGTGGGCCCAGGGGACAGGTAATAGTCAATGTTACCAGTGTGAAACTAACAATGGTGGATGAAGAAGGAATCCTTTTTCCGGCACTTTTTAAATCTGGGGGTTAAGCAGGTTTGGGGCTCATGCTGTGGCCCAGGACAGGTATAGTCAATGTCCAGTGAAACTAAAATGGTGGTTGAAAGACTCCTTTTTCCGGCACTTTTTAAATCTGGGGTTATGCAGGTTTGGGGCTCAGCTGTGGCCCAGGACAGGTATAGTCAATGTCCAGTGAAACTAAATCCACACTCATACGGAGGGGCAAGCGCTACCCAGGTATTGACTGTGTACTGAGGAAGGCTGGAGTTCTCACACTTCTGCTTCCGCACTCTGCTTCAGCACGACAGTTTACGGTGCTGCGTCATCAGGGCATGTTACCTGCGTGTTATAGATGACGGACGCCAGCCTGGGCTCTCACCGCACCCACAGTAACTCAGGACCTGGGTCATGCTGTGGCCCAGGACAGGTATAGTCAATGTCCAGTGAAACTAAAAAGGTGGTTGAAAGACTCCTTTTTCCGGCACTTTTTAAATTGGGGGTTATGCAGGTTTGGGCTCATGCTGTGGCCCAGGACAGGTATAGTCAATGTCCAGTGAAACAAAAATGTTGGATGAAAGACTCCTTTTTCCTGCACTTTTTAAATCTGGGGGTTATGCAGGTTTGGGGCTCATGCTGTGGCCCAGGACAGGTATAGTCAATGTCCAGTGAAACTAAAATGGTGGTTGAAAGACTCCTTTTTCCGGCACTTTTTAAATGTGGGGGTCATGCAGGTTTGGGGCTCATGCTGTGGCCCAGGACAGGTATAGTCAATGTCCAGCGAAACTAAAATGGTGGTTGAAAGACTCCTTTTTCCGGCACTTTTTAAATGTGGGGGTCATGCAGGTTTGGGGCTCATGCTGTGGCCTAGGACAGGTATAGTCAATGTCCAGTGAAACTAAAATGGTGGTTGAAAGACTCCTTTTTCCGGCACTTTTTAAATGTGGGGGTCATGCAGGTTTGGGGCTCATGCTGTGGCCCAGACAGGTATATTCAATGTCCAGTGAAACTAAAATGGTGGTTGAAAGACTCCTTTTTCCGGCACTTTTTAAATCTGGGGGTCATGCAGGTTTGGGGCTCATGCTGAGTTCCAGGACAGGGATATTCAATGTCCAGTTCAAGTAAGATGATGGTTCAAATCATACTGCCTTCTGGCACTTTTTAATTTGTGGGTGATGCAGGTTTAAGGGTCAGGCTGTGGTATAAGACAGGGATAGTGAATGGTCTGTGACTTTTCTTCTGTGACTTTTATAACCTAAGTGTGTTGCCTAAGATGTAGCACGTATCCATTTGACTGTTTGTGGATGTTAATTTCAGCTTCTCCAGCCTTGTTTGGGTGTAATAATGAAGGTGTTATTGCTCTCCCATAGACTTTAATGGTCATCGCTCATAATCGATGCTCACTATCGAAAAACCTGATCGATCGTGGGCGACTATCGACTATCTCCCGAGGTCGATAGTCAACGCAATCGCTCAACACTATTAAGGACAATTGGGGTGGCGTAAATTGTCTAGAGTTGAGACCAAATGGATATTCAATCGGGATATACAGGTTCTGAATGGTCTGAACACCGATATTGACATTTTTTCTTTTTAATTTAAGAACTTTTAAAGGTGGCTAAGTTCTTAATTTTTTTAAATATTTAATAAAGATTGAAATGTGTTGAAAATTATTATTTTTTAAGTAAAGTTTTAAATAAAGACCGAGATGTGTTCAACTGCTGTCACTAATGGGTTTTGAAGGTTTTTATCATGACTCAAATACCTGATCAGTTTCCTGCTTCAAAAGTGCAATGCACTGCAGGGGTTAATTCATCTGGCCTGTCTCCACACCCTTGGAGAAGCTTTGCTGATGAGCCCAGGAATGACAGCTCTGCTTCTCCTCAGAACAGAGGGTGTGTCACACAGGCCAATAGAAGAGCCCGGAGACAGCACCAATCGGCTGCTGGGATGGTGTCTGGGCACACCATTTACACCTCCTCAGAACTTTCTGTGAAAGGTTCTTGTTGGCTGTTCCACCTGTGCTTAGTTACTGTGCTTTTCTTGGTACCTGACCTCGGCTTTTGTTCTTGATCCCGGCTTGTCTCCTGATTCGGTACCTCGTTTTTGATTGTGTTCTGACCCCTGGCTTGTTTCCTGGTATTCCTTCAGTTTTCTGATTTGTGGCCTGACGTTACCGCTCTGTTGCTGAGCTGGACTGTTTGGTCATTCTTTCACTTGACGGGCCCTGCACCCAGAAGTGTAGGGACTGTCGCCCAGTTGGGGGCTGCCGTTTATGGCAGTTCGTCAAGTAGGCAGGGACAGTGGGCTGGGGTTCAGTCAGGGCTCACTGCACCTCCTTTGACGTGACAGTTATACAAGGCTTCAGTACGGTAGAGAGTATGTCCCTGATGACGGAAACCACACTTTTTTCAGAGTGCCTGTACACTCCTGTCGGCCTCCGGCCGGAACGTTTGGGTTGAATGACACGCCGTATCCTCCGACTCAGTAACAGTGAGGTGAAACATTGTTGAGCCGCTTAGCTTTATCTTATTATTTCTGTGGATCATTAGATTCATGTTGGAACATTACATGGAACTTATTTTTGGTGGAGAATGTTTTTGCAGGGGTTATAATATACGACAGTACGACTTGCTTCTATTGACTGTCATTGCTGTATGCAGACTTTTCAGGGGCTGGATTTATCAAGCGGATATATTTGGTTGTCAGGGCTGTATTTGCCTAGGGTGGCACCCTGCATGGGGCAGCACCTGGCGATAGACATAATGGGCACACTTTTTTTATTCATCCCTGCCTCCTTTCCAGCAGGTGTCTCTCCAGCCTGAGGGGGGAGGTAGGGAGTTCCGCAGCATGCTGCTTGAGATACGTGTGTCAGTAATCAGAGGTCACGGCAGCACAGCCGCCCCCTGTCCAGAGCTCTCTCCTGTGCTTAGAAAGACTCAGCTGGAGCTCACTGAAGATGTCGAGACAGAGAGGAGGGAGAAGGGAACTCTCAGCATGAAACTGTGCAGGAACAGAAAGTTGCTGCTGTTCTGTCTGCTGTGTCTCCCCCTCCTCTATAATCTGCTTCTTGTGAACACCATGCTGAGACTTTCATGGTGCGCAGGTACATTTTATGTGTGTATGTGTGTACAAGGGGGATATGTATATACATTTGTGTACATGTGTGTTTATGGGCGTGAGTACATGCGTTTGTGTGTGTGTGTGTATGTGTGTATGTATACATGGGTATGGGTAGACGGGTTTGTGTTTGTGTGTGAACATGGGTATGTGTCTATATCAGTGTGAGTACATGGGTGTGGGTATGTGTTTGTACATGTGTATGTACATGGGTATGTTTGTGTGTACATGGGCCTGCTTGCATTTACATGGGTATGTATGTGTGTGTGTACAAGGGTGTGCATGTCTGTACAGGTGCGCATGTGTGCGTGTCTGTGTCTGTACGTGCTTCTGTACGTTTCTGCATATGTGTGCTAGGTAGCCTGTCCAGCCTCCAAGAAAGCTGGGTGATGACATAAACCCTGCAGCAGATACTACTAATAGGAAAATAGGTTGCTCTGGAGGATGTAGAAACACCCAACTTTTCTGGACACTGGGTACCCATAATAGTTAGGCTATCTATCATGAGTACCAGATCATTATTATTATTTCTTTGAGGACCATTATATCCTTTATCCCACTGGTCGTCCATTGTATACTGCATTAATGATTTGTCTTGTTGTCCCCTGATGAACCCTAGCCATCTAAACAGGGGGAAACGTGTCGGACTTTCTTTTGGACAAATTATGGAAATGGTATTTTTCTTTTTGTTTTGTCTTGTTTTGTGGTGTAGGTTGTTCCTAGGGTTTAGAATAAGGCGGAGCCGCCCTTTTCAGGGCTATGTCCCCGTAGTCAGGCAGGTCTAAGTTAGGGTGAGTGAGGTTCCAATTTCCCTTACAGTTACTCTACCCTATATATATCTCTGAACTGAGCGGCCTTCCTTGGAGGGGTCAACTAATCGTGAGTTCTTTCTTCTAAACCGTTAGGTTTTTTGTATCACTGTATTGGTGGGGATTGTTTAGTTATCTTATTTTAGAATTTATTTAATAAATGTTATGTTTTAATTGGGTTATGATTCCTGTGATATACGTTTTGGACACCCAATGTTTACTATAATATGCTGCAGTGATTTGCTGGAGTATCTGTTGTGCCCGATTTTTGTGAGCCCTGATGAATCCTCCTAAGTGGGGAGGAAACGCGTTGTTGCTTGGAGTCCCCCTATATCATGATGTAGTATTCTGCCGCGGTATCATGGCGGACCCTAATCCTATGCAAGTTGTGGCAGAATTCTAAATAACCTGAGGCAAGGTTTTATTACTTGTCCATCTACACCGGTACAGCTCCTTCTGTAGTTCCTCCTGATCCCAGAATTAACTTGCTTATATGGTTTTCTGGAGATTGGTCCCAATTCAGGAATTTTTATGAGCATTATAAACTGTATTTTTCTTTAAAACCCTGAACCTCAGGTTCAGAGGCTCAGATGGTGGGAATTATCAAGACTCTCCTGCAGCTGGATCCACATTCTTAGGCATTTACGCTGCAGAGTTTATTGGGCGGGTGACCGTTGGAATGACCCCCGCTCTACCATCAGTATCGCCTGGGTCGGTCTGACAAAGTCAATAAAGTTATGGTACTATTTCCTCCTTGTCACTCCCTAAATTGTTAAATTTCTAATTGCCATAGCTATTGATAAACATATTAGAGAGAGAAGGACAGAGAGGGACGGTGACTTGTATCATACTGAAAAAATATCCAGTCCTAGGGTGAATGAGGCTGAATCAATGCATATAGGCCCTCTCAGACCCTCCGAGGTGAACAACTAGAGGTGGCAACTCTTAGGCATGTGTTTATACTGTGGTAACAAGGGTAATTTTTCCTGGTGATGTGCCCATAAGTTGGGAAACTTCCAAACCTTGGAGATAAGAGGGAGATTATTTTTGGCATATTTAAGTTTTTTCCCAAGAATATGTAGTTGCTGCCCTCCAGGGTAGGATGGGGAGGGGGTTTCTTTGCCTTTGCAGGCTTTCATAGATAGTGGAGCTGCAGCAGATTTCATGGATTTTGGTTTGGCCAGAGATTGGGTATAGACTCCACTGCCTTTAGAAGAGCCCATTTCTTCATTATATCATGCTCCCCTAAAAAGGGTACTGTCTGCTCGCCAAGTCTCAAGCTATCAGTGAGAGGTATCCATTGTGAGGTAATTTATTTTTTATTAAATTATTCTCCATCTTATACAGGTATTTTGGGGTAACCTTGATTGACCCTCCAGAATCCAGCATTTGATTTGGGAACAAGGGAATTAGTCCAATGTGGAAAGGCATGGACAGGAAGAGGTCTTAACTCCTTTATGCATTTGGACTTTCCTGAACTTTAAAAGGGTGTATGGAACAGAGTCACGCGGTGTCACGTCTGAAACATGTTCTCTTCTGGAAGCTGGATCTATCTGTAGTTTTCTATCTGGTCAGAGCAGTTCCACACATTGGGAGATAAGAAGGACTTCCCAGGTGTTTTATCCTTTTAAAGTCCAGCTTCATACACTCACCTTCACACCGTGGAGTCTTGTCCCACTGAACTGCAGACCATGGTGTTATACATGTAATCTTCCCGTCCACTGGTCGATACCCCTTGATACACTGCACCTCCACCAACTCATTCTCATCATAGTACTCCTTATCTGCAGACAACCAGTAACTCCCCACAGGATATGGCCTCCGACATTGTGCTGGGAAAACAAGAGACAGATATATTTACATATTACACTTAAAGCAGTGATTATATGATTGGATGGAGCGTATCCAATCCACATATCTCAGCTTTATGTGGGAACAGTCACTAGACTACAAACAGTTAAAGCTCTAATGAGAAGATGATCAGGATGGACATGCACAAGGGAAGGGGGGTGGGACAAAGTTTTTACCATCATACATTTATATTTAGCCCATGTTGGGGAACAGAGTTGCAGGATTTGATGTCAGTAGCATTTTCAATGCATGCTAAGAGCAGCAGAAAATCTCTGGCCATTTTGTCCTCTCCTGCTAGTTGGGCCACCAGGAGTCTCTGTGTTATGTCTGTCTTCTGTTGCCTGTGTTTGTTTGGAGTGGTTGCATGAACATTTCTCAGGATCCTTGCTTGCCAGCTGACTTGGCCGTGCACCTGAGCTTATTAATTCTCCATAAAGCTCAACTGAAAATAGTGGTCTCTGCAGAGTATAGAAGTGTGGATCCTGTCTAGTTCTCAAGTGTGATATTGCTCTGCCCAGCCTATTGTCAGATTATCTGTGCCAGGCTGAGGTATCTTGTTTCTTGTCTTAGTCTTGTTGGTTGTTAATGTGTTTTTTAAAGAAATATATATTTGATGCTTGTCTAGTTTCTAACAGGCCCTGCCTGGGACTTGCTGTGTCCTTAAGCCACTTGCTATATTATGGTCAGTTGTAACTTAGGGACATATTTGAGGGAAAGGTGCTAGGGTGACATCAGGGATAGAGGTCCTTGTGATAGGAATAGTTGTAGGGCAAGCTTTTGTGGGCTAGCGTTAGAGACACTTAGCTAGAGATAATTTCTCCTATTGCTTTTCCATTCCTGAAATGTATTTGCATTGTATCTCCGCCAAACCTCATCTAGCAGTGAATTATCTTACTGATCAGCTTCGTATTGCCTCAGCATGTAACTGCTATTGAATTTCTTGTTTTGCTAGTTGTTGCTTGGAGTCCACTGGCATCATTATATAATATTCTGCCGGGAAGTATATTAAGTGGTATCATGGCGGACCCTGATCCCATGCTAGTTATGGCAGACCAGGTTCAAACCCTAAATACAGTAACCTGATACAAGGTTTTATTACTTGTCCATCACAGAAACAGCTCACACAAAATAATGCTGCAGCGCCTCCTGTAGTTCCTTGTTAACCTAAAATTTGTCAATGTGTTTTTCTGGAGATTGGTCCCATTTCAGGAATTTTTACGAGCATTAAAAATTTTATTTTTCTTTAAAACCCCGGTCCTTAGGTTCAGAGACTTGGAGTGTGGGAATATTCAGACTTAAAGGGGTTGTCTCACTATGGGGATTGCTGCTTTTTATCTTTAAGATCTTTCAAAAACAAGTCACTTTGCAATATGTGTCCATTGACAGTGTCCTACCTATTCTGAGATATTCCCTCTTGTATGGGCTGCATCAGCTCCTCGGGTTGCTATAGCTACAGACCTGTTGATATATCCTGATAGGCTCCCACCCAATGGTCGTTTATAGCTACAAAATGTTTGATTTTGCCTGATAGGCTGCCAGCATGGTCACAAAAGATACAAACCTTGTGATTTCTCCTTTTTTTTTTTTTTTTTTTAAACCCAAAATTTTTTTTTTCATTTTTCAAAAAGTATAAGATCTCTAAATACATTACGGGAAAAACAGAATAAAAGGGGTAAACTCCTGGGCCCAGTGCCTGAGATATGCAACCCAACATTTTTAAAAAGTCTTACAACGACAAGAAGAACTACAAACCCAAACAGTATCCCGAAAAAAAACCCAAAAAAAAAACAACAAAAAAAAAACCGGGTATGCATATGTGTCCAAAACATGCATGAAAAAAGGAAAAAACAAATTCCCTTTTCAGATAGTACAAATGGTAGATAGTGAAAAATGAAAAATAGTGATACCCCCCTTTTCCCCTGCATTTCCCCCAAAATACCCCAGATCCCCTCCTTGCAATCCCAAACCGGTAAAGCCTGAATGTTTGGGGGGAGACCTTGAATCTCCCTGTCAAAAGTAATGTTTTCTTTTAAACTCTCCTTTCGTTTAAAAAACCCCCTTTGGGTACGGGCCCCCCCTTCACCTTTCGGTCTCCATTTTGTCTGCTATGAATAGTCTTCTAGTTTTTTTAAATCACCCCAGAGAGGGGCGGAAGAGAGGGGGCCTTTTCCCAAAAAGCTGCAACAGGAACCTTTTTTCGTCCCAAAGAGCGTGATATGGACTTTTCCGGGATATTTCGGGGTAGGCCACTTCCTCAGAAGCATCTCCCTGCCCCCTCCGGGGGGCCCTTGGAAAAAAAAAATTTAAAGATGTTAAATTTTGTTTTTTCTAATGAAAAACCCCTTAGTGGAGTTGGTTATATGTGATAATTTTTCCCAGAAGGACGTGTGTAGCTACTTTCCCCAAAAGGCAGCCAGAAAATCCGCTTTGTGTGCGCTAAATTTGGGCAATGCTGAAATTTCTTTTTGGGAATTTTTGGAGAAGGGGGATAAAAAAAAAGCATAAATGGCTTTGGGTTTTCAAAAAAAATTTTTTTTTAAAGAAAGGTTTCTCGCCATGTCCTGAAAGATTATGTGCTTCGAAGGGCCCAATAACCCCCTTTGGGATCAACCCGAAACCTGATAAACCCCCCAAAGGGGGCCCGGGTGCCAATATTTTAAAATGCCTGAGATTTTTCTTTTTTCGGCCCCAACCTCCCCGGTCAGGGAAAAGTCCCGAAAGCGGCAGGACCCCAAAAGGGTTTCCGACGCAAGTCAAAGTCATTGGGAAATGGTCTCCCGGGAGACGCCCCTTTAGCCTCTCACTAAAAAAATTAGAATAGGGGAAAGCGGCCAAAAAGATGTGATCCAGGAAAAGGGGAGAATTTCTCCAAAAACTTGGGGGGTTTTAAAGCCCCCTCTGAATTTTTAAAAGCTTTAAACTGTCCGGGCGTTCCCCAAACCTTTTCCCTCCTTTTTTAAACATTGGTTTCTTTCCCCCAGGGGGAAACAGGGGGCCCCCAAAGGGGAAAATTTTTTTGAAAGAGTAAATTTGAAGGCCTATCTTTTCCTTAGCTTTTTTCCAGGCAAGTAAAGTATCTCGAAAAAAGGGGGGAGACTTGAAAAAAGGGATGGCAACTTGGGGAAATTTAGTTTGTAAGGTATTTGCTTGGGGGGGGGGATTCCCAAGGGAGAAATCGCCCCCTCTCCAGTTCCCCCCCAATTTTAGAAAAGAAAAGGGGACCCCTTCCCCCGCCCTTTTTAATGTTTTGGCCAAAACGGCCCAAAAATTGTATCCTCAAAAAGTCTGGCAGATTAATTCCCCTCCCTTTTATTGGTAGTAAAAACTTGTGAAAGGAAATTGGGGGGCTTTTTCCTTGCCCAAAAAAACCCTAAAAAAAGCAGGAGTTAATTTTTATTGATATTTTTATGTTTGAGCGGGAAAGGTAAGCCCTGTAAGGGGTACAGTAATTTGGGGAAGCATGTCATCTTTATAGCGTGGCATTACCTGCTAGTGCAGCGTAAGGGGGGGGGTCCGCGCGGGAGATCTTAAAAGGGGATTTTTTTTAATGGGGGAGGGATTTTTAAGTTTATACACAGAGCCCTGGTGCCCGGGCCAATTTTGATACCTAAGTGGGTTATGTATTTTGAAAAACCCGGGTTTTTGCCCAGGCCCCAGGCCTTTCCCCACCGTGCCGGGGGCAGCTTTTTCCCCCAAATTTCTTTTAAACTCGTTTTTGGGAAACATTTACTCTGAAATCCTGATAACTGCCGAAAAAAGTGTAGGGTGCCCCTAAAACCCTGGGGAGCGGGGCCCGGGGGAAATGGGGACAAAAATAGTTTTGAGGTACCCAAAAAATTTAGGCCGTTTTCACCCCCAATTTTGCCCACCCAGATTCCCGGGGAAAAGATGGGATTCTTTTGCAATCTCGCAGGGGGCTCTAGGGCCAGATTAAAGGGGGGGGGGATAATGGGATCCCTGTCTTTTTTCCCTTTCTGAAAGGGGAAAATTTTTTGGTAAAGGGGAAGCCGGGAGTTTGGATTTGGGCTTTGGGCGAATCATAAATTGCTGACAAAAAGGACCAAAACCCGCCCCTGTTTTTCCCCAAATGGAATCCGGGAAAACCACCCAGTCCCAGCGCACGTTATCAAAGGGCCCTTTTTCTGCATCCAATGCCACCAAAAAACCCGGCTGCTCTCCGGGCAATGGTTTGGGTCCGGACCTCTCTCTAAAAAGGCAATTTCCCTTTTTAAATGTTGCCCACCCCCAAATCTTCCCCCTTTGAAAAACCCTTTTTGTGGGGCCCCAAATTTAAAGGGAAAAAATGGCATATGGGCCGCCAGGGGGTCGGCCAAAAATTTTGGATATGACTTTTGATCAATATAAATTTAGAGTTTTAGCCTATAAGGGGCAGGAAGAAAGGGGTTTTTCCCTTTTTTTTGGGGAAAAAACTTAATATAGGCATTCTTGTTTTCGGGGCGCACTATCCTTTAAAGTAATAGGGGAATTATAGTGGCAGTGAGGATAGGGGCGATCGGGGTCCATCAAAATCTTTTATAATTCCCCGAAAAACCCGTCGGGCCCCCGGGACCCTTTCCGTCCCTTTCCCAAGTGACGGATAGCCCCCTTAAAACCTCTTTCCTGAGAGATTCCCCCGGTTAGTTCTTCCCTCGGGGAAGCTGAGGGGCCCCGGGGCCGTTTAATCTTGGAGAAAAGGCTCGCCCATCAGATATATTTAAAACGCCCCTCAGAGGAGAAAGAGTGAAGCATAAATTTTGCCTAAGGGTCTCTTTTATCTGTGGGGGATCGTAGAAATTTTTTCCCTCTGGCTTCGGAGGTTTGGGATGTGGGGGCCCTTGTAGGCCCCCTTTTAAAATAGCAGGGAAAAGGGTTTTTCCCCCCCTGACTTTTTTCCCCAAAACCTAAAGAGTGTGGAATGTGTTCCCCAAATGTATTTCCCCCCCTAGGGGTCTGCCCAGAGTAAAAATCGCTTTTGGGGTTTTTCCCAAAACCCGCTTTGATAAAGTCAGATTGTCCTCAAAAAAGGCCCTGTAAGTCTCCCCAAAACCCTCCTGAGGCTTCTAAGTAGGTCCCCTTTTTTAAATTTGAGTTTGTAGGATGCGGTTTAAGCTATGAACCTCCCCCTAAGCACCGCTTTTGCCGTTGCCCAGTAGGTGTTTGGATCGTTTTGGGTTTGTGCAAAATTTATCTGCGGAAAAGGGCTTCCCACCACCCCTTAAAACCGCATCCGTAAAGCTTTTCCGTCCCAGCCCGATTGAGGGGAACTTCCAAAAAGAAGTCCGAACCCCTGGGAAAAGATTTGCCATCTCCAAGGAGATCGGGGGTTTGGGAAAAGATGGGCCAAAGTTTCCCGGGAGCCCGCATTCCAATTTTTGGGTTGGAGGGCGTCAGAGACCAGCAGGTAATCTTAAAAAGTGCCATGTTGGGGGACCGGGGGGTTGTAAGGGATAGTTCGTTCATCTGGAAATTCCCCTCTCTCCGCAAACATGAAGAATAGTGGCCCCTTTCCCCCAGGTTTTTCGCAAGGCTCCCTTCCCCCACTGGGTCGGGGACCTTTTTACCCGGGTGGTTTTCTGCCCCCCCCCTTTTGTTTCTGCTGCTTCCAAAACTGCATTTTGTCTCCCCCAAAAAAATTTGGCTTGAGTCTGGTCGGTGTGGTCCTTTTTTCCCCTTTTCCCAAAAAAAGGCCCGGTTTTTGGAAGGTTTTTTGGCCCCAAAAGATATTAAAAAGGTTAAGGGCACAACCCCCCCCAAATTAAATACCCAAATGTGAGGCCCCTTCCTTCAGAGTCATGTCGTGCGAAACTATTTCAAAAGGGGGAAAATTTTTTTTTATGAGGGTGGGCACCCCTTTCCTTGGGCCCTCTCAGAGGGGCCTGAAAAACCAAAGTCCCACCCACAGCTTTTCCCCTTTCGTTTTAAAGTCAACGGGCCCCTAAATTTTAGATTCTTGTAGGAGAACCCATCTGGGAAAGGAGTCTCTTAAGATAAAGGATCCCTTCATCCGTTTTTTCGGGAAAAGGAGCCCCTTTATGTTTTCCGGGATGATCGGGGTATAAAGGACTTTCCCCCTAAGGAAGGGGCTGTGGGTAAGGCCCGGGGTATTTCCCGGAGTACCTGCCTGAGCCAATTTTTTTTGGACTTTTGTGGGAAAATTTTAAAAATTGGAATTTAAAAAAAAACGTAAAACATCGCATTTCTTAGGGAATGAACAAAAAAAATTAACTGACAAAAAAAACCGGGGTAACATTTGCCGCCGGCAAAACTTGGGGAAAAAGACGGGCCGAAAAGGAAGGCAGCAAATTTTTTTCCCCCCCTTCCTTCCTAACAGTGACTTCCTTTTTTCCGTTGCATGAGGGAAACAACTACAAACTCCCAAACAACCCCCCCACCACCGACCCACATGGGTCCTTTATCATAAGGGCCCGTAAACATTTTTGCATATACAGCTTTCAAATGTCCGCCAAAAACGCTGCTTGCCCAACCAAACAATTTTTCCTTTGGGCAAAAACCGGGAGAACCCCCGCCTCCCCCCCCCAAAAACCCGGTCTTTGTCGAGCAGGGGCCCAAAAAATCTTCTCCCGTCTGGGGTAGAGCCCGCTGGCGTCCCCTTCCGGGGGGCCGGGGTTCCCTAGGAGAAAATGGGGGTGGCGATTGCGAAGGCAAAAGGGCCCCGGGGCTTCCCCCTTGTCGTTTCTTGGGGTCTCCTTGGGAACCCGAGGCAAATTTCCAAAGGGGACCCTAAACGATTTTGGAAGTAGGTGCCTCCCTGGTGGCATAGATTTAAGAAAGGGCTTCCTCCGCCTCCCGTAAAATGAATTGAAAAACCCGGGGGGGGGGGCCCCCTCTGGGTCCAGAAACCCAAAAAGTGGCTGGGTTTGAAAGGGTTTGGAAACGGATCTTCCGCTGGAACAGGGAAGTGCAGATTTTGCTGGAAGCCCCCGCCCTCTGGGAAACGTCCGCCGAAAAATCTTTAAAAAACAGGACTTTAAAGACCTGGCGGGGGATTGGCTTGTTAAGCCTGCGATTTTGCTCTCAAGAAATTTTAAACCCTTTTCATTTTTAAATCAAGGGAAAATTCATGATCACAGTCCCCGGCCCCCTCTGGCGCTGTTGAGATTTGGGACTTGGGTGCCTGTCCCTTGGGCCCAAAACCCGGGGTATTCTTTCAAAAACGGCAACATGGTAATGCTCAGGGCGGCAGGGCCCAAATTCCTCCTGGCCCGAGCGGTTTCAGATTTGCGTTTTCTGAAGATTAAAGGGGGACCCACTAGCCCCGGGTTTCAAACCCTCTGGAAAACGGTTTTCCCGGGCTCCCCAAAACGGTCCTTTTTTCACTAATTTGGGCCTTGGCCAAAGCTTTAGGTTGGGGGATTCAGGGGGGCGGGAAACGTTTTTTCCCGGGCATTTATTCTAGCTTCCCCAAATCCCCCAACCCGGGGGAGGGGAGCCCGAAAAGTCCTATTGTATTTTCATCAGAGAGGCCTGGATAGTGGTTTTCCCAAGGGGCCCCCTGCAAATTGGGGGTATTTGTCCCGGCCACTTTTTTTTAAACTAGCAGCCTTTTAGTTTAAAGACAAGATTTCTGGGGTTGTTGAGAGTGCTGGGATCCCCCCTCTGATAGCCTGCAACCCAAGTTCCCCCGAAGTGCTGTCACTTTCCTGCTTTCCCCCTTGTGCCGGCCGAGGAAAAAAAAAAAAAAAAAAAGGGCCCTCTTGTGGTGGGATTTTTGAATCTCGGTGATGCACCGGATTTTGGGCGCTGCGGAGCAAATAATTTTTTTCCATGGGGGGCTGGAACAGGGCCGGGGCAAAAATAGAAACCGTATCCCTTCGGGTGCCCCGCACCCTTCAGCTATGGGTGGTGGGGAAAGGCCTGTCACTGATGCTTGGGAGGGGCCCCCCTTTTGGGCCCGTACTATATGTGGCGATTCCCTAGCGGAAACCCGTGGCTTGTAAGGTCCCGGCCCGTGGCAGTTTTGGGGCAGAGCCCCGTTAAAGGGGGACCCTTTTTGGGGAGAAAGGGCCCGTGGGTGGGGCAGGCCCCAGCAGGGGGTTCCCCCTTGGGCCCAGGTAGCCCCTGAGGCTGAGTGCAAATAGTTTCCCCTCTTTTTCCCGTGTAAAGGAGGGCCCCCCCCCCCGGTTAAAACTGGACAAGTGTCCCCCTTTCTGTGCTACGGGGAAATCCGTGTCCAGGTCTTCCCCAAGGGGGGCGGGGCCCTTCCCCCGGGGCTGCGCCGATTAGGAACCCGGGGGGGTCTGGGGGCCCAGAAATCCCCTTTTAGTTCGGGCGATTCAAAGGCTTTTGTGATGGGCCCCATATGTGGGGGAAGCCCCTGCGGTGTTGCGGCCGGGGTTTCCCCCGTATGGAAAACTCGTGGGGTTCCCGGAAGGGCGGGCGCGGGCGGGGGGGCTGAACCCGCTCTAAACCCTTTTCCTTTATGCCCCCGGGGCCGGGAACCCCCGGGAAATCCCCCCTTTTGATCTCTTTCCCGATTTGGCTGCCCGAATTTGGGGCCCCAAAAACTACAGACCTGTGTGATTTTCCCTGATTGGTGCCAGCACTGGTCACTATAACTAAAAGACCTGTGGGGAACTCTCCGATAGGCTGGGCCCCGCACTGGGCACTAGTGTTAGCGATTAAAGTTGACTTTTCGGGCATTGGGGCGAAAAGTCGATATCGGCAATTATCAAAAAAGATTTTTCCCATAGTTATAAAAAAATTACGCCGATGACCATTAAATTTTATGGGAGAGAAAAAAACACCTTCATTTTTTCACCCAAACAAGGCTGGAGAAGCTGGAATTAACATCCACAACAGTCAAATGGATACGTGCTACATCTTAGGCAACACACTTAGGTTATAAAAGCCACAGAAAAAAAATCACAGACCATTCACTATCCCTGTCTTGTACCACAGCATGACCCATAAACCTGCATCACCCACAAATTAAAAAGTGCTAGAAGGCAGTATGATTTGAACCATCATTTTACTTGAACTGGACATTGAATATCCCTGTCCTGGAATGCAGCATGAGCCCCAAACCTGCATGACCCCCAGATTAAAAAGTGCCGCAAAAAGGAGTCTTTCAACCACCATTTTAGTTTCACTGGACATTGACTATACCTGTCCTGGGCCACAGCATGAGCCCCAAACCTGCATGACCCCCACATTCAAAAGTGCCGGAAAAAGGAGTCTTTGAACCACCATTTTAGTTTCACTGGACATAGACTATACCTGTCCTGGGCCACAGCATGAGCCCCAAACCTGCATGACCCCCACATTCAAAAGTGCCGGAAAAAGGAGTCTTTGAACCACCATTTTAGTTTCACTGGACATAGACTATACCTGTCCTGGGCCACAGCATACAGGTTGCATTAACCACTGAAGGACAGATTGGCGACGCTGTTCGTTACTGAGAATCACAGGGCCCTGACCCAGCGATGACAGGCCTGACGGTCCTGTAACTGACGATCTGCTGGCATGCGTGTTGTCGCCAGCACTGGAAGGAGCACCTTCTCTCGTACCTCTACCTCCATGTGCTACCCCCCTCTTTGCTCGCTTACCACCTGCATTTCGCTCCATGTTCAGAAATATACAAATTTGAGAAGGTATGGAAGAGTTTTGGAAAGTCTCTTATTAAAAGACGGCAAATCACAGCTATTCTCAAATCCCTCAAATCAAAACAAAATTTGCTGGATTCAAATATAACTGCAAAGTAGATATATCAAGTCAACAAATCTGGCCTGCACCAAAGTCAAAAAACACTTATCTGTAATGTATTCGGATAATAAAAGGTATTTTTTGGCACCTATCAATTCACCTGTGGTGACTACAAAATTGCAGTATTCAAATTTAACTACAAAGTAGCTCTATGAACAAAGCTTGACTGACCAAAAGTGAAAAAAACACGTATCTGAAATTTATTCGGATATTACAAGGTATTTTTGGCACCTATCAACCTGTGCTGACTTGCTGGATTCTAATTTAAGTACAAGGTGGATATATCAACAGTCACAGGTGTAATGGGTAAAATTGAACACCTATCTGAAATGTATACTGATAATAAAAGTGGAGTTTTGCATCTAACAAAGAGACCTGCAGTTACTAGAAATGATGTGCATCCAATATAAGTTCAGGCTGCCCAATATCCAGGAAATATTTCAATAGCAAACTGTTAATAATAAAGCTATTGCAATGTCTACACTAAGTCTTGGTGAACTTTATCCAGTGTTCTTTATAGATAGAGCTTGTCTGTGTTCGCCCGCGGGGCCCCCCCCCCCCCCCCGCTCCCCCTGTGACTTTACAGCAGTAGATGCTCCTTTAAAATTCTCTAGCTAACTACATAAAATCTTCAAATCTCTAATCTAACTAAATTGTAAGGATCACAGCTAATAGTAGAGGTTTCTCTGTGCAGAAATAGACTAATTTCGCTGAACTGTTTGGCCACAGGCAGAGCGCAGGTCCTATCCCTATGAGACGCTGAGAGACACTGAGGCTGAAACAGGAAACGCTGTTCTATGTAAAACGAGGTCATGTGATTTTTCCAGCCAATGGCAACCATACACATCCCAGTCATGACGTCGCACACACATCTCACCCTGCTCTGTTCAGTAATCTGATTTGCTGGCCGCCAAAATTACAGGAAGCGGCGAAAAAGGCGCGATCTTAATAGATGATGCACAGATTTTAACCTTAATTATCGCGTGATCTAAAGAATCCGATCACCGTAAAAACTGTGCCGATTTCAACTTTGTCGATAATAATCGCTCAACACTACTGGTCACTATAGGTACAGATTTGTACTCTCTCTCCTGATAGGCTGCCAGCACTGGTCACTATAGCTACAGACCTGTGTGATCTCTCCTGATAGGCTGCCAGCACTGGTCACTATAGCTACAGACCTGTATGATCTCTCCTGATAGGCTGCCAGCACTGGTCACTATAGCTACAGACCTGTGTGATCTCTCCTGATAGGCTGCCAGCACTGGTCACTATAGCTACAGACCTGTGTGATCTCTCCTGATAGGCTGCCAGCACTGGTCACTATAGCTACAGACCTGTGTGATCTCTCCTGATAGGCTGCCAGCACTGGTCACTATAGCTACAGACCTGTGTGATCTCTCCTGATAGGCTGCCAGTACTGGTTGCTATAGCTACAGACCTGTGTGATCTCTCCTGATAGGCTGCCAGCACTGGTTGCTATAGCTACAGACCTGTGTGATCTCTCCTGATAGGCTGCCAGCACTGGTCACTATAGCTACAGACCTGTGTGATCTCTCCTGATAAACTGCCAGCACTGGTTGCTATAGCTACAGACCTGTTTGATCTCTCCTGATAGGCTGCCAGCACTGGTCACTATAGCTACAGACCGTTTGATCTCTCCTGTAGGCGCCG